>FAPP01031817.1:0-12307 GCA_001485965.1 Heliconius ismenius | reverse complement strand
CACTAGGTTCCCTCTATCTACCCAGCTGTGTGCGGGATACAGAATGAAGCTTATTTAATTTCTCATTTTTATTTTTACTCAAACATGAGCATTGTCAATTACAAACATATAATATTTTATTTACGATACCAATAAAAAAAAACAATATTTCCTATTATATCTATTTAAATAGTTCCCACACAGATCAGCCACGACATCACTCTTTGAGTTCTATCACTTAATGCGATAGAAAGTTCAGTAACCTTGATGCTGTTATCTGTATCATAATAAGACATTAACAATATAAAAGCAATCTATCATTTGAAATTAATATGATCAGTGCTCGGTGATATCTGCATAGCCGGGCGGTATGGCGGCATGGCGGCATGGCGGTTAATCAGGTGGCCCGTTACTTCACATTGTGCTCGCCGTGAGTTTGAACCCGACGGAACAGGTTGCTCCAATGACAAAGGAGCAGTCTCCATCGCCCGCGATCCGAGTCTGCGAGCCCCACATTATAAATAGTTCCTCGGAATAATCCGGTGCTGCACGTCACTCCGGCGCCCACCTACGTAGTCTTGTAAGATTCATTTTTTAATTTGTCTAATGCCTCACTTACGTCAGTTTTACTATTATTAATAGTCCGAATTGTATCGAAATGTATTTTTGAAATCAAACACCGTTAAGCTTCAATCCAATGGGCACCTTTACCTGTACTTATAATTAATCTTTATATGAGATAATATAATAGAATTATAATTTCAAATAAATACCTGCTTTTTTATTCGTACTTTGTCTTTATAAAACAAATGACAGGTTAGTAATACAAGTGTATTTTTCTTTCAAAACTAAAATAAATAAAAACATAAGAAAAGCAAAACCTGTATACAATCTGCAATTGTAAACAAAAATATATCCCACAAATAAATACGTAGCTATAAAAGTAGTGTTTGAAACCTGCATAATAACAGTAGTAAAGCACAAACAATCGACTTTCATTTACAACAAGGATCTGTGCGCCACCTGCGCGCAGCATGGCAAAGCACAACTTGGAGTCAATTACTTTACTGCCAACCGGAACAATGGAGTGAAGGCTAGTAACAGTATTGTTATAAGAGCACGTGTTGCTAACAAAGTACGCGCACTGTCTTGTTTTACCACCTGATTTAAATTTACTTAGATCTCTTTTCAATATAAGTGTGAAATATTTTATTTAAGGTGTTATTTATTCCTCACTTAGGAAATAAAATACTGATTAAGAAAACGTATAAAAAAGTATACGGAGGGATTTGAACCCGCGCCTCTTTAAACTGACTTACGTTAAAATGTTTATACGTTTTCTAAATAAGTATGAATTATGTTTGATTGATTTCTACGTGCCATACAATGAGCCATCATTAAGTTATAATAAATTATACAACCTCAAGAATCTCTTTTTTTTTTTAAAGAAAGATTTATAGTATCACAAACTTTTAAACCAAAGCATTTATGGAGTACACGTCTGAAAGAAGAACAGTAGTCATATGGAACATGCTCATCACAGCTGATGCGGCACCGTCAAAGATTGACTACGGTGATTACACGCCGCTTTAAAACATAAACGCCAGCAACGCCCTGCCTAAAGGGTTTAACCCGCTCGGCGGAAATTGAATTAAATTACTCTATTAATAATTTTAATATAACACGGTGCATCGTTTTTTGCTATAAACCTCTGTTTTAGTTAATGGAATTATATGAGATAACCACAAAAAAAATCAATTTAACCCTTTCGACATACGTTTTATCCTTTAGTTATTGCTTTAAGGTAACAAAACAAATACTTTATAATTAAGTATTGTTTTTGTATTAAATATAACCCATTTGGGAATGTAAATCTTGCAGATAATAATACATTATAGACGTACCATATAAATCAACTCCATAGTTGCTCGTTAATTATTTATTACTACTTCGTGAATGGCATCTGTGACTTACCTTAATAAAAATCCTGAAATAGATTGACGGAAAGTATCCATATTCCTATTCTTCTACGCTGATATGACAAATGTCTTTCCCTTATATGATAGATTATATAATGAATTAAATACACCACCAGCACCATCACCATCAGCAAAATTTTTATAAATATTATAATCATAAATATAGGTATAGTAAATTGATTGAATGTCCCCCCAACTTTATGTCAACACAAGTATTTTATATTTTTTATTGTTTTACATTTGCTTTACATTTTTATATTTTCTATTAAATAGAGTGGGTAGAGCAATTCACTTAAAAAATCTGAAGTTAGAAATAAGGAAAGTAAAGAACAAGGACAAGAAGAACAAAAAACTTGTACGTAAACTAAACCTAATATGTAAACTAGATGACTAGACTACGACATTTATGTATATAGGTATAAAAAGAAAAACTTACAACTTAATTACCCAATAGTTACTAATAAACAACAAGTGCAATATTTGTTTATGGAATAAAATAATTTTGTGACCCTTTCATAACAGTTTCATAATAAAAACTTTAATTTAGAAAACAATATATCGGCGGTCAATTACTGACCCAGCGGGCGTTATCCCGATTACGGTCGAACAGATGGTTATTTTTTAACACTATGAGGAGACGGGGTGCTGACTGGTGAAGTAAGGGTATACCAGTAACCGTATAATTACATGTTATAGGTGCGCGCGCCCGCATTCACAATTGACCTAAACAAGAACTTTGTTGATTCACCGCAATCATTTATATTTTTTTAGAACTGATTAATACTATATTCCTTTATTGTTTATAAAGTACATATTATTATTTATATATTTTTTATAAATTTTATATACTGATTTAATTCTAACATTTCCAAAGAATGCACAGTTATAAATACAAGTATAGATTTTCAACAAACAGTAGACATACAAAAATAATAATTATTTTGATATACATTCCAATAATGGAATGTATATCAAATATCAAATTGGGTTACCATGCGCTTATATGATTTATCGCACAGCACTTTTGCTACTTGAATTAAAATTGAGTCTAATTTGTCTAATTGTATTTTAATTCTTCAAAATTTAGATAGAAAGATACACCATATTGATTATTCTTTCTCATATTAAACTTAACTTTCGTTTAGATAATTCCGTACAGGAAGTGACCGCAGCACAATACTTGAACAAACATATGTCAGTTCAGTAAGGCACTAACTATCTGTGTCATCTATAGTTTACAGTTATATCGCACAAATGCCAAGGGCTACATCGATCAATCCACTGTTGTCGCAAGCGATTCTTAATCGACGGCTGCAGTCGAAAGTTGAGCAGCGACGTCGTGATCCCGAACTTAGCCTCCTTCGCGTCGGTGTACGACACGGTGTACTTGTATATCAAATGTTGTGAAAACATGGCGTCCAGCTCCAGCCTGCCTCAGTCATGCAACTTACAGAGACAACTTATAAAAACAAAATATTAATCTCCCAATCGTGACTAACGATTTCGGATCATCGTTTACATGAATGTAGGTCGAGAGTCCAGATTAATACTTGATATTCGCGTGGTAATGCTTTCAAATGTCACAGACATTTGATGCGGCGATGACCGGAGCTGTCAGAAAGTCCGGTCACGCCGCAATAACCGAATATTATTTATATCCATTTCAATATAGTCGCTTACATCATTTATTATTTTATCTACAATGAAGAACTTTTTTACCTTTGTTTAAAAATAAAATGAACATTATTTAATGATAAAAACAGTTAGTTCTTTGTATAAGTTCCTAGTTTCACGTCGATGCTCAATTTAATAAAATGTAACAACTTATAGAAAATAATTCAAAACGAAATAAATTATTTAATTAAATAAAAAAAATATAACATCCATATTGCATCCTGAGATTGGATAACGTTTATCGCTGGCAGGTGTTAGACAACTACGCGATAAATAATAATACCTCATAGATACAAAGTTAAAAAATGATGATTCTACTTAACACCTTGATAGATCGTTTTGACGGATCAGATCGTTTAAAAAGCTAATGAAACATAATAACTGACGATAAGAATCATACCTGGACTAAATTATATTAATCATAGGGAATATTTATGGTTGGTCAGATAAGCCTAACTTATATAGGCACCTACGCTAGATGTGGGTAAACACTTGTTTAATTTACTTTAAAATAGATAGATTTAGAAATTTATATATTAGTAGTTAGTTTGGTGGGTAATACTTTAAAATTTATTTTCATGGAGGACAAATCAAATTTTCAAATTTTATTAAAAAAAATTCAATATTCAATGCATTATTTTGAAAATGGTAGCCAAGTTTAATATGAATGATATTTTATTCGTTGAAGCATTGTCAAGTTGGATAATTTGAAATTTATTTACAATTAAACAAATAAAATAAAATGTAAGATTTGAGACTTCACACTAACAAGATTAATGACTAATAAGGTTTTTTTTCTACTTTTAATATTCTACATACGTTACAGTTTATCGACCTTTAAATGAATTTATATAAATAAAATATTTTCCATTGTGCAAGTTATTCAGTAGGTACTTGCATGGTATGCAATTTGGCATTCGCTATAATTACAAATTACTATTATCTCAACTCCAACGTACATATAGACTATTCATGTTCAATTATTTTTTTTAATTTAATTGTAGTTAGGTGAAGGGTATAAGGTCAAATGCTGACAAAAAGTAAGATTGAAATCTACACGACTTATATGAAAGCCACTGAAGTTACCCAACTTATTACGGTCATTCGTAAGAGTTACAGTAAGCAATCGCTTTATTAAAGCTTATTGTTTTAATTTCGATATTGCACCACGCGTTATAGAATACGTCTGTGCCCGCTCGCGAGATAATGATAGATAAATGATAATAGGACACAATGAAGCACGCGCCGCACCGGTTCGTTAGTGTAACTGTTGAGTCACGGACCCAAAGATCACCTGACGGGGTGCCTTTGACAGCTCTCGATGAAACGCACACGTCGCCGCGCCCGCGCCTGCGCCCGCGCGTCCTACCTTACTATTCATATTATATCATCATTATACATTTTGACTAAACTACTAGTGCTACTAATTTATATTAAATTAAAGCTTTGATCTTATTTTTTTATATACTTATTCGATATACTTTAAGTAAAAGTACCCACTATTCAAAGCGATTTGTATAATTTATTTTTGATAAATAAATAACTTTAATGTTGCCATCATGATGCATAAGAGCATTATCAGTGACCATCACTGTACTTTTTATGGTAATAGGTTCTATCTCCACTAGTGGGAATAGTAATAGCTGTTAAAATTGTTCTCGTTTTCAAATAAGATAACAGACCCCTCTATCTCCAAGATATACTCGTACATATGAGAAGTTAATAAAATAAATAAGAAAATAGTATTTTTTCGGAGTAGGCTGTCATTGCTATATACAAAATGTATTTATTATAATAGGAGACTATTGCCGTAAGTAGAAAATATCTTCTTCGAATGGTATTTTATAAAGGTTGACTGACAGACAAAGACTGTAACGACCTTCAGCAACGTACCATAATTTCACGACTTCACACAAAGACTGTCAAGAATAATTAAAATAATTACTGTTTACAATAATTAATGACCCACATAACGTGGTATGGTTTGATTGATCTCATCAAAGTGACGGAATAATTGTGCCTTGCTAGTCGCTGTTGCTACATAGTGTAACCAGAGCTTTTCAATTAACACTGAATATCCAAATAAGACAGACATAATATAACCATAGATTTTTGTTAGTTACTACAAAATATATATTTGCAAGTAAAAATGTGCAAATAATAAGAAGAATAGAATTTAAAAAAACATATTTTTTTTCAAAATAACTGGCAAAAAGGCGGCGAGCTCGAGCGCGGGCGGCGAGAACAGATAGACGCGAGCTATCCGCTACATAGACACTACATTAGGGTTCATGCGTCTCACCGAGCGGCTTCTTTACATTTACCATAAACGCATTTAACATGTAGTCACGTTTGCATTTCTCTTTTATATGTATAAAAAGACGCAAAGCGTACCGAGCCGATTTTTTTATTTAAAGATAGCGTTCTAAATATGGATATCTATTTGGTGCTTAATAAATCTGCATCGTGCCTGAGAACATATAAAAATAAAATAATGTAATTTTTTTATAATAATATATATTTATTTGTAAAAACAAATAAAAATATGAAAATACCATGATTACACATCCCTTATTAAGGCCTCATTAAAACTTTCCGGAAGTTATATTGCTATTGACCCAATCTAAACACTGTTGGCATTTATTCATTGTTATCTTAGCATTATTCAGAACACCTTACGATACCTAAGCAGGTATAATGAACTACCATTTAGAGAGGTTTAGCTGTAAATCACGGTAACTCGATTAAGCATCCATAATACTATATTGGGATAACAGAAAGGTATGTAACTTGGCGATAAAACAATTCTTGTTTTATAAAAGCCTTTTTCTTTTTACATTTTATTTACTTTTACATTTTTAAATGTGATAATATGTTAAGTTTAGCTCTTCATATCACGATAGATGTGCTTACCTATTATGTTTAATTTTTATTATTACACTTTATTTCATTAAAATTTAGAAATTAAATAGAATGAATCTTGCCTAAGATAAGCAATTATTATTGTAAAACTATTAGCAATTATTGTAACAAAGCTGTGTGATACTGCATTGCGTGGGCGTCATTGGCGCGGACGCGGACGGCGCGATTGACTCGTCAACAGCTATCGGGGCTCACTTAGTGCTAACGCGGGCTTTAGCGTGCGGCGCCGCGCTCTACGCCCGCGCCGCATCGCAAATGTCATCTTGACTTTGTAAAATATTCATATGGACTTGAAGTAAGGATATAACAGGATTTATTAAATAAAATTACTTTATTTGAGTTCGTGCTTACAGACTATGTAACCTGTTTTTAAAGCATGATTCAAAGAAGTGGTTATTTTAATAAGCAAGTTATATTATGTTATTATAGTCTTAAAAATATTTGTATTAAATTTACTCAAGAAAATCAATGTAGCTACTATGAAATGAACTAACATTTATTATTTTTGACTTTAAAGACATTAATTTGATATCATTTATTAATAATATTTTACCACTTCACAAAATTAATCGTCTTGTTTGAATTACCAGTGTTTGAGCTTTTTATTGATGAAATAATTAACGATAAAATTTTGTTGCGATTGTACGGGGAAAGTTTGCGCAACTAGTAGTAGGGTAATTGTGCGCAAGCGCAAACATTGTTTGTTTCAGAATTTAAGTTAAATTGAAATATTCAGAAGAAGCCTAGTGTAGGACCTCCTCCTCCTAATATGTAAAAATATATATATTTAAAAAATAATATTATATTCTTTATGTTTGAAGCCTTGTTGAAAATAAAAGTTTAAAATATTTCTTTTTTGTTATTGCTTGCACTATCTCACAATGCAAGTAGTATAAATGTGTACACAGAATGCGTATACATGGGTATTTCTCCAGAATATCTAGAGCATACTATCATTTGTTTTTAAGAATATCTACAAGTAAAATATATAATTTATTAACACTTAAACATTTTAATGTTTTAGTTATTGTTTTCAATAACTAACACGGTTCATCATCATTTCAATTTATATCGTAAAAAAGCTTAAACGCGCACACTTACCCACATGACTATATAATAAATTTGGACAATCTCTACCCTATATTTTGCATACTAAAATGTAACGCTTACTTAAGAATAATTATTACTTCCCTTGTAACGTGGAATTGATCCGTTATTGCTCTCCTCTGTGAAATAAAATAAACCAATTAAAAATTCACAGTATCAAAGCTTAGGCTTATGGGAAATTTTATGTATTTATTGTTATACTTAATGAGATGGAATACGAGCACCCAGGGGTACCGCATGTAATACTGGGTTACCTTTACTTCATTAGAAATATAACAATAAGGAATAAGAATATTTAGTGATTAATGTAATTCACTCCACAGTTCCCATTCATATATATAAAGGGTTCGTTTTATCGGTAACAGCTATTTCGAACAACAATGAAAACCGTTTCAAACAACTATGAATTAATATGGTTTATATAACATTTTCGTATTCTTATAACAAAAGATCATAGCACACACCTTTAAGTTATATAACTCGTATCGTCGAAAGGGTACTAAATATCTTGTTTAAAAATTAAATCATCATGTTTCGATCATTAAAAATACATAATGTTATTTTTAATTAAAACTAATAACATTTCCTTGAAAGAATGAGCATTGGGGTGGGCGCAACCATTGATGAGCGTTTCTAATGTCTGCGCGCCCCGTAAAGCGCAACTGTATAGTTTTACTAACACGCATGGGGGTCTGGGTAAAGTAGAACCTTTTTATTGTAATCAATTTACATTAACAGACAAACATTTTACCTCCCATATCTACGTTACGTTACGTACGTTCGTTCTCCTCTATCTAGTTACCTGGACAACGAAGTGATGGTTTTTCAAAGTGATCTTGTTATTTAATATTCGACACTAAATGGAATTTTGTTTTTTTTAGTCAAATATTACTAATGGCGCAATATCGAACATACTAGAAATGTACTAGAAGACAGACATTTTATCTGCATATGTCACATTTCACGAATGTCATACTAGACTTTATAAGTAGGGAGTAAAGCTTTCGATATTTCCAAAGTAAAATTTAGATAAACAGAGATATCTAAGGACCGGTACTACGAGCTTACTCACCGTCTGGCAGCGCACGTGCGCGCGCGCCGCTAGGGACGGGCCCGCTAATCACTGCAAGATTAGTGATTTTCTTACATTTATATCGATAGACATAATTCTATTTAATGTACAAGTCATTATTTAACAGATTGTACGAAATTAAGCACATTTAAAAATTATTGCATTTTTCAATAGAAAAGACATCAACGAACGATTCCTTTCAGAACTTAATACGAGAACATAATAACTATACGATTAATTAGATTACAACAAAAAAAATCAATAATTGAACCAGATGCTTCCTATTTTTAACATTGGCAATTAAATTCTTTTAACAATAAAAGCATAGTTTACGCATTTAATAGCAAAGCTTACGATGAGCCCAACCATTACTTTTAATAAGCGGGACTTCCTCACAATATTGTTTAATTAATTCAATTTCTTTATTAAATCTCAATAGCAATCGAATGTGTTACTCAATCACTAGACTGTTATCCCGCTCAATTGTAAATATCAGACATTTAACACACAGTGATTTCGCGGCCGGTCATTATAAATAGATTGTTGCGATACTACGACGTGTTTACAGGCAGTATCTGTCGATAGCCGATTCAGTATCAACACGGACTCATGCAATCAAGTTTGCCGACAAATAAGTTAGCAACGAACTTGGATTTGTTTCTTTCAAATCAAACCCACAGTAGTACACTCTAAATTCAATATTCAGTGGTTAATTTTTATTTTTTTTAAATTTCACTTATAAATATATATTAATATTACAATAAAAAATATTTTTACCTGAAGCATTGACATTTTTTGGGAATCACTTCGTTAAACTAAGAATGAACTCACTTTACCAATTTATTTATAAACAATATTCAAGCTATATACGACGTGACTATTATAGAATGTCATACAATATTTAGATTGAATATTTTTAATCTAGAAAAGTATCTAATGAATTGTGTAAAGGTACAAGAACAGATAAATGGACATTTACAATAATCCACAGTAACGAGATATCTTCACTTAGTTATTTCTGCTGTCAGTAACGAGAAATAACGATGTAGGAAGAACACGGAACTATTGCGTGTTCAAGACAACTATAAGAAAAGTTGTTCTCCATAATATTTGGTACAAATAAGTGACCCAATGTATTGGAACTTTGTTGTTGTATTAAAATAAGTTCACTGGATATTTCTTATATAAATTTAAATATGATCTGATATGAGTTAACACCAAAAGCTTTCTTTTGCCAGAATGATTTAAAGGTGGTATTCTACTATAATCATTTAAATTTAGTGCCAGAAGACGTCGGCTATAATCATATCATTCAATCAAAACTGGTAAAAAAATACTCAAATATTTAAAAACCATATTATAGGCACATCAACTCTGTTCTTTTCCGTTTCTTTCTCTTAAAACCTAAAATTTTATAAAATTTTGCGAGACATTTTTTATGTTTTTTAAGTAAATATAATTAAAATCATGTTCTCCATTCCATAAATAAAGTAATATCTATAAAATGCATACTTATTTTCAAATCGGACGTAATCGAGTGAACATTGACACACGCTAGACCAGTTCGGCGCGGGCGCAAGCGGCACGCTATATTAATGACTTGTTGTAAATTATTAACCGCCTCGACGGCCGCCGCACTGCCTTACTACCGCACAACGACAACGCCCAGCCACTTGTTTCATTGCTGGTATTCAGAACGAAGTTGCGGAAATTGACTATTTGTTAAACTTATAAAATAAACAAGTATACTCAATCAATTATTTCTTTATATTACTTATATCGAACTATTGACTGTCAGTCTTATGAAAATACATAGGTATCTTCTTCTTCTCTTTCGTTTCGCTCTTGACAGAGCGGTCGTGGTCGTCGTTTTATAGATTGGTGGTGCGGCTCACAGTTCGACACCATTCTACGCGGATGGGTGCCTGCCTGGTGTACTCGTAGAGAGGCATCTATACGTATATATATCATAAAATAGCTAAATAAAATATGAAGTGTGGAAACTGGCAATAATTCTTTCTAACACTTCTTTATTGTTTTGCAAATAAAATTTAAAATAATGATAAAAAAATATACGCATACGCGTTTTAAAAAAAAACATATTAATAAATGTACTTTTACAAGCTACAACTATAAAAAACATATACACTTGCTTATCTATACTTCTAAGTCACATGTAGATTATATGCACTTCTTTCTTCAGAAATTTCTCCATAACATCTAATTAGTTTCTTATAATAAAATTTTTAGCATAATAAATTGTTTCCACTTGTTAAGAAGCCCTCGGCACACATAAATAATAAAACAAATATGTACATGTAGATCTGATTTGACGGTCTTTTTTGAGCTACTTAGAATCGAAAACTTGACAGAAACATGTAAATGTGGTTACTAGGTAGGTATATCCTATATAATGATATAAAACAAACAAGCAGCAATCAATCGTCTAGATTTATTTTATAGCAGATCGTTTCCGCAACTGTAAAGGATCAATGCGAACTCGAATTTCGTAACGTCATGCTAAGGTGGCCGGATTGATCGATGACGTGCGCGTGCGCTCACTGCTTGTCAATTATGTTACGAGTTCAGGGCCTGAGAGCTGAGATACAGCTTATCTATGCTTAGCCATCTTGCTATGCTTGCGTTAACGTTAACAAGAGAAACGTTGAGCTATTAACGGATTGTATCTCTGACCACCGTTTAAAATCGTCGAAATTGTTTGACCCATTTATGTAAGTTGGGACATACTATTAGAGTCCATCCTGTTGAGCAACCTATATAAAAGGATGTTGATATACTGTATGAATAATATTATAACACTAATTGTACAATTATATATTTTTAGCTGTGATGAATTGAATTCATCATTTAAAGAAAAAATGCATGCATATCTAGAATTTTCTTTTAAGATTTCTCGCAATTCCTATAGAAACGAGAAAAGAACGACACAATTACTAATTTTATAAAACTTTATTATTTTTTCTTTTAGTTAACAATCATTATATAGAAAACAATATAGATTGACAGCTACATATATTCTCGTCTATAGCCTACTAATATTATAAATGTGAAAGATTGTAAGGATGGATACCTGGTCCACTTTCACGCAAAAACTACTGAACGGATATACTAGTCGGAACTTTACAGTAATATAACTTAAACATCAAAAATTATTCTGCCTATTAACATAGGCTACAATTTGTGCAGAGACATTTTATAATTTCCCTATGATATAGAAGTAACATCAAACGGGCGAAGCCGCGTGTGTATCACTATAAAAGATATATATTCTCTTCTACATAATCTTACAATTTGCGAAATATTGAAATACACGCAGGCATATTATATTTTATATGAATATTCATGTGCAAAGTTGGTACAATATTGTGTTATAAAACCACGTATGCTCCAAGCAGCTGCGTCTAACTTTAAAGCATTCTTCATTAACAATAGAATCTTTACAGGTTGTTGCTATACTAAAGGACCATCTCGTTTTCAAAGAAATTCACCGTCAATACCGCCAAAACTGCCATTGCATAAACTCTATTGTCCATATTTTTTTTGTTATATTTTT
>FAPP01031802.1:0-10391 GCA_001485965.1 Heliconius ismenius | reverse complement strand
ATTTATGTTTTTGATGGGATAAATATTTAAATGAAAGATCTTCTCTTTCAACCATATTTAGCACGGCGCTTGTAACCTAAACTCTTTTTATGACCAAATCGTAAGTTAAAAGATATTTAGTGATATTATTTGTTCGTAGCTAAATGTAGAGAAACATAAATATACCAATATATGAGTAATACTTAAGTAATTTAGTGGTTTTAGGAATTTTATTATAGGTGATTATTAATTCTGAATTAACATTATTTTAAATGAAAAAAGTTGCAAAGAACCTAACAATGGCGTACGTACGCGTACTTTTCACGTATTTTTGTGATATTATAACTATGCTACTTTTATAACATTTAGTTCTTAGATTATTTGTTTTTTTTGCCAATTAATTACAAAAACATTTTTGAATCTTTTAACCACTGTACCATTAGGTACTTCTTCGAGTATATTCATATAACGCGACCCATGATGCAATGTTTAATTCCTGTAGCCTACACAATTTCTGTAACCTTAATGAAATAATGTTCAAAACAATTTAAAATGGTCATTTTAACCTTTCCTGAATTGAAGACAATTGAAATAATAGCTATTTGTGGCAAGCAATGCTGCTAATGTTAGATGAATTACGTATTAACGTTTTATGAAACTGTCATATTTCATATTTTTCTGTAGAAAATTTGACTTTATTTGTGTGATTATGTCGAGAATTTAATAATAGTTTCTCTATTAATTGACGTCTTCAGTATCCAGATTCCGTAAACTTTTGATCATTTTACAAGCTATAACAAACTTTGAATCTTTCTATGGAAGTCACTTCGAGATTGATATAGTTTATTTTAAAATCGACTCAAATGGATAATAATAATGTAATGCTAGATCGATGGCTGTCATATAATAATTGGGCTGAATGAGAAATTTTAACTTAATAACTATTAAAAATTCTCAATTATATTTTAGCTTATATAGATTGTTAAAATATTGTAAAATAAGTATATTGTATAACTTGTTCAGACTCTAGGTTCTGGTGAATGATGAGGATATCTCTATAGCTATTGTTGTTTAAGTACGTATGTCAGTTCCATTGCATTTTTGGCGGTCGAAAACAATAAAAAAGAGTGTCTTTATTTCAAACGAGACTTAATGAGATTAAATTCTTTCCTCAAATGGTTTCTCAAAATTACACAGCTTTGATGTAAAAAGTGTTAATGTATCGGTTCGCCCGCCAACTGTTGTTATAAATAAATAGAAAAAATGTTGTCATTCGATCGTGAACTTTATTGGATCGAAGAAAAGTTCAATTTAGTTCAGAGTGTTTGAAATGCGCAAAAAATGCATTAGGCCTGTACAGTTAAGACGCGATGTTGCATACTGACACTGGCGTTCTTTTTAAGTTTTAGACAAAATGTCAATTTAATAATATAAGTAAAAAAAATATTGTAATTTAAAAAAAGTATAAGTATAGCAATCAGTTGATATTATCTGTAGTGATGATGGCGAGTTAAGTTAAGTAACCGTTATTCAACAAGTAACGGAAAGAAGTGTTATTTATTAATATTTTCATTTCTTTCCGCTGGCACAAAGGCAAAAGACCGCCATTGAGTCACAGGCAATTCCTCGTAAAATTCAGAGAAAAGTGGGGAACAGAGTGTCTTAACACTAGCCCTGGATATATATACAGCGTGAAGCAGCAAGCAGTAAGCATTTTTTCATACAACTCCACAGCCTTACATAATAATACGTAAAGTTAAAATAAAAATAAAAGAGAAAATAGGAATAAATACATAATAAATGATAATAAAAAACAAATAATCTTAATTTAGTGTGCAACCACCTCATAAGCGGGCGGTACGTTTGATCTGTTGCAATTACAGCTTTACAGTGATCGTAAACAGCAGAATGCCAGGTAAGGCTTATTGTTGTTCTACCCTCAACATTTAAATCCACCGCAAATTTTACAACCCTTATTCCTTTCACAATAAGGCTCTCTTTCGCATGAATTAATTATCGTAAAAACTATTTTGAAAGCTGTATAGGAAATATTTCGATATCAATTAAGCTCTAAAACTATAAAGAGTGGGTTTATTTTTCTCTAGAGCAGTTTGTTGCAGAATATTGCTGACTGTGCAGGTAAATTTTGTTTTGTGGTAAGCAATTATAGGTCTTGTGTTTTACGAATAAGGTATATATTTGTATTTTATTATCATTTGTAATATATACTAAGTCGGTTTCGTCCAATTGTAATGAAATTAGAGCGTGATGCGTGAAAATTGCATGCTTTTTGCAACGTTACCTGTCCCATACACAATGTTCGATAAATTTTGTTTATTAAATGAAAATTGTAATGTAATACGTATTTTTTTCGGTTTCAAACTGTATCCCGCATATATCAGGGTAGGGTAGTCAGGCTAGTGGTTAGACATTTCGGATTTCCTTCAGATTCCCCACTTTCCGCCGAATTTTTGAGACATTACGTGTGTACTTAACGCCGCTTTTAGTCTTGGTACCAGAGCGAAGAAATGAGAATATTAATAATCCCCTCGAGTGGGGATCGAACCCACGACCGTCACGTTACAGTTACACGCTGTACTGTACTCATTATTTTTGTTACGCAATATGACGAGTAAAAATATAAAAAATATTATTATATTACTATATTACAATGTTATTTACCTGGAAAAATGTATGAAAATGTGAAAAAAAAACATATATTTTTTGTGTGATTTGAAGCAGTAACTATATGCACGTGTATCATTTATTTAGGCACTGTGCCACAATGGTGTTCATTTTATAATTGCTGTAAAACTGTATGTAATTTATTAGATAGTGTATTTATATATTGAATTAAATGATATGTATGTATATTGTCATATACAATTTTCATATGGGACACATCTAGATGTTCTTTCTTTTATAATAAAGGCCGTAGTGGTACATTGGGACAGCGTGTGACCGTAAACGCGACGGTTACTGGTACGATCTCACTCGGGTAAATGATTACATGCAAAGCGCGGTGTTGAATTCCGCCAAATTAGTTTACTACAGAATTAGGTGGAAATTGGGGGAAGCAGTGTTACATTAGGTTCCCTCTACCCTGCCAAACTAATATATTTCAAAGATAATTTGATTATTCTTTAACAATTTATAGCTTTAAAGTCTCTGTCTACGCGTAGTAGTTTTATTGTCGTTTTCGCCATGACGAGCCTACATTGTCTTATTCTTTGTTTATTTGTTCGCAGAAGATAATTTTAAAACGTGAGTATTGTATAGACTTTGGAGCGGTTAAACGAGTAAATATGTCAGCGTTAACCTTATCTCCAACTTAATGCGAATCTGTAGTTACTTGCAATAGTACAGTTGACAGAAAAATTAAGTTTTTTTTTAATAATAATCAGGTAATATTAAGAGACCAATATGAAATCTTAATTGTGATTGTTATTATATTTCCTTCAACTTTGCTCGCGTGAACTTTAAAATGGAAAGTGCCGTTCCTTTAAGAACTACGCAATCTCTTTTCTTAGTCCTCTTCTATACACCCTCACTTATTTATATGAAAAATTTCAACTTTCTAGGTCCATGTGCATTAGGTATCTGTTATTCATTAATTAACAATTCATAATACCTATAGATTTAGTGCTTTTATTAAGCTTCACGCTATATAAATATATTTATTTAATAATATAGTGCGAATGTTTTGTATGTAAGCCTTCGCCATAATTTATTAAGCCTAAGCTTTTTTTTTCATCTAGACAAAGATTAATTACATTTTATATTGAAAGTAATTTAAAAGAAATACAGGTATAAGTAAATGGATAAGTTTCACAACTTAGGTGCAGGATTTAACCGTTTTTTGCAATAAATAATATGTAAGCACCACGTCTCTTTAATCGTCTTTATATCAAATATTTTTACTTATTATCCTTTTAAGGTGGGCTTGCTATAAATAATAATATTATTATAATTTTTCACTTCACTCTTTATACCACACACGGCAAGTAGAGGGAACTTGGGAACCTGGTGTTAAAATACTCCGTTCTCATTAAGATACTTTCGTTCCTCACTTTGGAGTCATTGCATGTTGAGCGGCGGAACTCAACGCCACGTTTTGCCTCCTTACCAGAGGGAGAAAGTGAATATAAAATATATAATTTCCCCGAGTGAGAATCGAACCTACAACTTGTTAAGTTTACAGTCGCGCGCTTATAAACCTGCGTGGCTCAGGCCCTGGCCTCAAATATTTAAAATATGAGTAATATTATACATTCGCTTAATTAAGTATCTTACTTTCTTTTCATAATATAATGGTATTATATTTTTAATATTTTGTACTAAGTTGTTCAATTTGATACATTCAAGATAATTTCCTTTTACTTTTAGTCTTTTTTACTTTAAAGAATTGAATGAAAATAAATTTAAAGATATTTTCGTATAACAACATTAGCAACAGCTATAGTACTTATATATAAGTATGTACGCGCATACGCTTATAAAATGGAGAGGACACGTCTGTCTCGTTAAAAAAATAATTTATTCAAAGTAATGTAGGCTTCTTAGTAAGGGTTAAGGATGAACTAGTGCAGTATTGCATGCACGCCCTCCAAGCCGACCCTTCCCCTACAACGAATCCTATGGAATACTTACAAACGACTTAGAGCGAGCCAGTCTGGTTTTGTATTTTCGACCGCGCGGATCGCAGCCGCGCCACTACATCTACACTTTCGACTTTCAACGTTTCTATTAAATCCCGCTTTTTAAACTATTCTCCAAATATACATTTATATATTTTTTTGTTTTTCTCAGGTTCAAAAAGTTTCTGTCAAAAAGTTTTGTTTTGAAGTTTTTTTTTTGTGTGATTATTTTGTGTTTTTTTTTTCCTCATTCTCGTGCTCCTTCGCGAGATGTTAATAAAATTTTGGTTGTTTTTCAAATTTTGTGCCGTGATGTGTTGAAGATTGGGTGGAGGAGTAGTTTTTGTGGTACAGTACTTTTCCGGCATAATGAAGCTTTTTTGGAAAGTTTTGTGCTTCATACTTCTGATGGTAGAGGCTGTAAAGGGCAACTGGTGGTAAGTGAGCCTATACTTATATGGCATTTACAGTTATTTATTAATTAATTTTTATTGCATTTATAATCAAGATAATCACATATTATTTACCGGTATTCGCATCTCGTTTTTATCGACAAAAAAGTAATTTATTATAAAACTTGTTTCTCGCAAACTCTTTTCTACCTCTAATATAAATTCAAAGTGGAAATGAATCACTGCACGAGCGTTGAAGTAAATACTTCAAGAGACTTCAAGAAAGATGAAAATAGCTGGCAACTTTTTGGGTTATCTAAAAGTAGTATTGCCCAATGTAAATAATTACGTTTACATTTGGCTAGTAGAGTGTTTGACATCTGGTTCGAGAACAAAACACGATTTATGAGTGATGCATTGCAACGAATATTTTGGTAATTATAGTGTACTTTTATAACTAAAATTTGATTAGGAAAACGTTATTTTTTTATGTAATATCTATATTTTAGATATTTTGCGGTGTAGGCAGAGATAGCTGACAAAACCTAGTGATAGGTCACTGCGTTCTCCACTTTTTAAAACATTTGATTGGCGGAACTCAATTTTTTTTTATTTATATTAAAATATGCTACATTCTCTCAATAGAAATTTAAGCCCAAAATAGAAAATTGAAATACTCTATCTATTATATACTTACTTTAATGAAATAAGCAAAGTTAATGCTTGTTTTATCAGAACATTAAATGGCAACTAAAAGCTTGTCTTTATGACTTCCTCAGACTGTCGGGGTATTTTAGAATAATCCTATGGACGAGAACAAATAACGACCTATAATTATTTCTAATATAATAATAGTATATTATTATTATTATTATACGAAATACGTTATTTCCTCATAAAAACAATGAAATAGCTAGATTTAAATAAATATAGTAAATTCTTAAAAATAAAATGTTAATTTATAATACAAGCCTATTCCATATCACCTATACGCATAATGCATGAAAAATATATATAGCGATTAGGGCAGAGAAAAGTAAGGGGGCAATATTCATTTCTCCACTTTCCATTAACTGATGCTAAGTATTGAGCGCCGGTATTTAAAACCAACCTTAGAGTAACGAGGGCAAAAAGTGTATCCTACTTTTTGTATATATTTTTTATTATTTAAAAATTGTACTTAGTTCTACAAAATGATTATTTAATTTGTCTGCAAGATATGTACCTACTTATAAATATACTTTCAATTATATAGAACTAACAATTAAAGTTGAATCAGATACCTTTCAATTGTGATAAATGCGGTAATATGCGATATAAGGGTTGACAGAGAGAATTTTGTGTTAAGACACTCCGTTCTCCAAGCACCGCCCGAATTTGAGACATGAATATTTTTTTTACTCTTAAATTTTCTAAAGTGTTATTGCAGACTTAGGATAAATAAATATTTATTTAGAAAACGTATAAAAAAATCAACATAGGCAAATTTTATCGTTCTGAGAACGTATGGCTTAGTAGTGAGAGCGCTTGGACGGTTTTCGAGAGTCGTAAGTTCAAATAAGTCCAGTTACGGATATACGAAAAGATGGATACCTAAGTAGTGATTGATATAAGAAAAGAATGTAATTAACATATTGAATCACCTTTGTATGTAAGATATACCTAAATATATTTATAGCGACCATAGTACGTAAATATTTCCATGTAAGAATATTTTTTTTACTTCTAATTAATATTTTTTACCTGGTGCTTAGCTAATAATAGGTAGTAAATATTAATTAAAACGGAGTATTTCAACACTTATTAATTATACAAAAAATAGTTGTATAACAGATTCTTTTAAAGTATGAAGGATAGTCCAGGTTCAATCTCAGCTGCATTCCACACGCTCACGTTCAAAGGGATGTCACGGCGAGTTTGCTCAACGTTTCTATTGTTTAAAATAATTCTTGTCCAAACATAGTGTATGTAAGGTTAACTTTCAACTTACAGAGGTGGTCACGTCCTGTTTACACGTTGCACACATTTTGTAATGCGATTTCTCCTAAACTCTAATACCGTGGACTAACTAATGTAATAAAAGCATTGGGAATTTAGAATTAAATAAATTATTAGTTTATTCGCCTCTCATACGAAAAATATAAAGAACGGAGTGTAATAACTAAACTAGATTCTCTATGCGCTATGAGAGAGGAAGCAAGAAGCTTAAATAAAAAAATGTAGGTACTTTTATTTTTATAAAAATCATTTAAATTAAGCCCGTGGCGGCCCAGCGGCACCTCGTCTAACTGTAAACGGATTGAATCATTTTCTTTTGCTTGCTTTGATTTCCGCCACTTAACAAGTAATGTCTGAAAATTCGGCGTGGAGAACGAAGTGTCTTAACACTACGTTCCATCCACCTACCCTGTTATGTACGTAGTATCTGTTCGGAATGATAGAGTAGAATACGGCTGTTGTAATGCGTTTTTGGGCTAGTACCCAACATATATTGATTAAATATTGGCCAAATGAAAAAAATATTAATAGGTACTTATTAAATAAATTTGCTACTATGAACAACTATATAAGTTATTAGATAAGACTTGATTCATTAAATTACTTTTTAATGGATTTACATTTTAAACTAGTCACGGCTAATGAACTGAGTGTTTTATTTTATTTTATGCGTTTATTGCAGATACCTAATATAATAAAATTATAAATTACGAGTTTAATTTTTTACTAAAATCTCATAAATAATGCATGGTTATAGGTTCGATTCCCACTAGAGGAAATGAAATATATATCCTCGCTCTGTTGACAAACCAGAACTCGGCGTTGAGTTACGCCGCTCAGTATGCAATGTTTCGAAAAATCTGCAGAGTGTCGTAACATTAGGTTCCTGCTGCAAAACTTGCTGTAATATGCGGGGTACAGTACAAAAAATTTAAAAATTATATTTCATTATCGACGACGTTGTAATCGAGTATAGAGATTAAACACTCCTTGATATAAAATACAATCTTTATGCTGCACAGTAATTGCACACAATGAATCACAAGAATTAACACATTTCACATGGATAAGTAACAAGAACAGTCTTATTCCATAAATAAGAAACTACTTAGCATTCCATAGACCCACCGTGTGGACACCAGGCCTTTCGCGTTAAAGGAGTTTAGAGGAATGCTTGCAAGACCCAAGAACGATGCTTTATAATACATTAAGACTTTGATGCCAGACAAATTGCGACGTTGAGTTCCGCCAACCAACGTGTAATGTCTCGAAAATTAAGTGGTGCATGGGGAATAGTGTCTTAACACTTACTTCTATCTGTCTGCCTTGCTATGCGAAAAAGCGTTAAGCTCTTTTTCTATCATATAAGTTATTAAAATATTAGTATAAATGGAACCGGAAATCAACCACTAATACCGGTAATTATGTAGAGGCACCGTCATATGTAACCTTTCTTTACGCGGCAAATCTTTTGTAATTTTTTAATTTATATATCTTTTATTTTTTTTGTGTCTTTACTCTTTGTATATCTGAGCTCGTTGTGGTGCAGAGGCACGAAAGTGTGACTGTATCGCGACGGATTTAGGTTCGATCTCCACTCGATTTTAATTTCTTGATCTCATGAGGGCACAAAGTCCGGTGATAACTTCCACTTTCCAATGCCTCTACTACGGCTGAAAGTGGGGAACGGAGTCTCTTAACACTATGTTCCCTTTGCCTACCTTGATGTGTGCGGGATACAGCGTGAAGCTCATTTAATATAATTTAATTTATATTAATAGCAACGGAACCGGAAATCAACCACTAATACAGTCATATATTTCTTCTTATCTTTTCGCGGCAAATCTTTTGTATATCTTTTAACATATATAACATCAGTCATACAAACATGTTTGTCAACTGGTGCTTTGATGTAGGCGATTTCCGCGCACTAAAATTATTTATAGCAAGCGCCCTAGCACCGGCACCGGTACGGAATAACTTTCACCGAGCTTTTGTTACGCGTTTTGTAAACAATACCATGTTGAGTTAAAGTTTAAAAATAAGATGTATGAAGGCACTAAAACTGTAGTGTTTAATATGTTTGATCTCAAGTGAGGTCATCGTGGTGAATGGGAATGTGGATCTGTGATGGTTGTGGATTCAAGTCCCATTCCAAAATAAAACTATCTCCAAATAATTTTGTTGCTCTTGCATTGATATGAACCAAGGCAGCGTTCGGCTCTGTTATTCTAAATGTATTGTATGGTAATTGGGCAGAAAATAGAAAACGGAGTGTCTAAACACTAGGTTCTTATTGCCAACCGTTTAACTTGCAGATATTACGAACAATGTAGATGATATCTCGAGTTAAAGATCAATGAAGAGCTTTGTATGTTAATCGTGATCCATCAATGGAACTTGAAATTGATTCGATCATTTCTTTGCCTCTTAATGTCTTAATGTATTAATCAGCCTCAGCTGATCTGCTGCTGCTGATAAAATCCAATATATCTCAATGTATTGGATTTTTTGTGCTTAACTTTACGTTGTGTACCGCTATATATTAAGGTAGGCAGAGGGAACCTAATGCTGAGACAAGAAATGGAGAATCGAGTGTCCTTTCTCCATTTCTTGTCGAAGTCTCGTGATATTGCAATAGCGGAACCCAACTCCATGCTTTGTTTTGTTACCAGAGGAGGAAATGATATATTAAATTAATAATTTCTCTGAGCGGGAATCAATAACGGAAGTATCTTAATGGGAAGTCTTAACACTATATCCCTAGGTTCCCTGTGCCTAACCCGTGTGCGGGATACAGCGTGTAACTAAAAAAGATATCATTAGTTTTCTTCAATGACCCTTTTTAGTTTCCGCCATATAATAGGCACATACTCGTACACACAAAATGCGGAAAATGAGAATGATAAGAGTAACAAATAAGTGTAATTAATGCAATTAGCCAAAGTTTACACATATTTGATAATTCTAAAGATATTTTTGTTGTTTTTTTAAACCTAGACATCATAAATCTTGGAGTTTTTTCCAATAGCTTATATAAGCTATAGCTTTTTCTGTATATAACATATCAAGGAGAGGAGGAGGAGGAGAATTACATTATGCATTCATACTATAGCATCTGCTACTGTAGTCTAGATCGTTGCCAATGTCAGCGCAGAATAACTATATGTAACGGTACTTATTTGTTTTATTAATACTTCTAAATAGATAAAAATAGCCTTAAAGAAATATTCTAATTTTGTTTATTGTGTTTTGCGAGGAAGGTAGAGAGAATTTAATGACAAGATTTACCTTCTTTTATGTTTTTAGGCTACTAGCTGAAGTATTGAATGGTACTAAATAAAAAAAAAATATACAGGGTGGAATAGTCAGCGCCACTTTAAAT
>FAPP01031694.1:498-15489 GCA_001485965.1 Heliconius ismenius | reverse complement strand
GGGCTGGTGAAGAGGCAGTGCCGGCGCGCGAGTACTTCCCGTCGCCGACGTCCCCGCGGTCGCCGCCCTCGCCGCGCTCCCCGCGCTCGCCGGCCGGCAGCCCCGCCGCCTTCCCCGAGTACACGCACTGACGCCACCACCGACGGAATGTAAATACTCATTGCAAAGTTAATTTAATGATATGACTGAAATATTTATAGATTTAGCGTAAATACGAAAGGCCGCGTCGCCGCGTCCTCGAGAGCCGGCGACGGCGGCCGCGGGCTTCGACGCGACTTACTTACGATTTAGATAGGCGTTTAACAAATTTTGGTAAAGAGATACACACGTCGAAGCTTTAACTGAGCGGTCGCTTGGAGACGCGCGTCCTCCTGTCGAGCGCAGGAGCCCGGAGCGACGACGCCGGCCACCGAGCGCATCGACGACCGCACTCGTACTCGTCATAATGTTTTTGTATTTAGATTCATAAAGTACACATATTCTAAAATAGTTACGTTAATGTGAATATAAGTTACTTCGGAATTTTATCAGAATGTACGTATGTATATGTGTAATTGAAACGAATTTACGCAGTGGGAGGTCGGGCGCGGCGAGTAGTGTCGGTGGCGCCCGTCCTCGTGTGTTACAGTTCTACGTTTATTTTATTACGACAATTTAGAAGGTTATCGTTTCTGATGTACGCTAGGCTAGGTGGCGACGCCACGTATTACTAATAGGACTTAAAGTTATAATACTATAGAGATGTAATAGACCGCTATAATAATCATTGTCTAAGTGGAGTCGTAGGTAAGGTAAGCTAGGTAACTAATTACGCGTACAGGGTAGTCGTGTTTCTTATACTCTGTACTGGGCGACACTCGCGGTGCGGGGCGGTAGGTATGTGTATCAATTGGTAGTTCTTACATGGTTCATTACTAGATTAGGCTAGGATTAAGGACGTTTAATAATTTTTTCGCACAATAACAGCATTGCTTTATAAGTAGAATGAAATCGATGTAAATAGTGTCTCTATACATCAGCACTAATAATCTAGTTCACACGATAAGCACTTTTATAATACGTGATATGTGTAAAGGATTGATCTGACTGCCAACTTCTGTCGATTAACGCGTACCGTGACGATCGGCCGTTAAGTAATTAGTTGTAAGTGTTTACTTTGCATTTGCTTTAAAATGCGAAAGTCGTGTGATCACGACGGTGAAAGCGAAGCGAAGCGAATGTGTGCGTGTACGCGGTTTGAGAGCCACGGCCGCCCTCGCCCCCGCACCGCGCACCCGCCACGCCACCGTCCAGCCTGGCGGGTGATGCAGCTGCTATCATCAACAACTCTACAATGATAGTGCGTATATATGTAATCAATAGTGTTGGTGAATATAATATGGGAAATAGTTTGGGTGCGTTACGCGAGTGTCGAGCCCAGGAGGCGTCGCGAGGTGCGTTACTTACCATAGCACCCGAGTGTGGTAAACGAATTACTTTTTTTTATTATAAATCTACGTATCTAATACATTATTATAAATATTTTTATGTTTTTAACTATCTTTGTATTGTATAATGTAATTAAAATGTTCATAAGGAATTGCACTTTTTGCAGTTACTCATTTCTTCTGAATTAAAAACTAAAAATAAAAAACAAGCTTTAATTTAAATATTAATTTCATGAAAAACGTGAATAACATGATAATTAATTTTAAACAGATAAAATAAAAATTAAGTAACTTAAAATTGTAGATGTCATGTTATTCACCGGCAGCACTGTGTTTACCACACGCGGGTGTCACGCGCAGGCCTAATACGTCAATTGACGGCGCCGGTGTCGGCCATTGCTCACGGTAGTGCTCTGGTGACCTGCGAGCTTGATTTATTATCTGTAACATTTGTTGTGTTTAATTAATTATCTGTGGATTTGTAATTAATAATCTGTTACTTTATTATTTATAAATTATAAAAGTGTTTGAATATTATTGTGATAAATATGAACTACCAAATTAAAACTCATAAAATGGGTGTTGCCAGTGTTCATTTTATTTATTTTTTCTTAAATAAATTTTGTATATAAGTATTTGCTTACACTATTTTTTTTACGCTATTTTTATGATAATAAAACCTGTAATCACGAATAGGCTTTAAATAACTGCCAATGTACGTTGTAAAATCTATATAATGTATTTATGTAATTAAATGAGTGACAACTCGCAGGCGCCATCACTACCGAACTACTCAATATAGTATTGTTAAAGTTAAGTGATATTATATGAAATACGAATTTTAACGAAGAAAGACGTTAACACGTTGAGATTTTCAGTTTGTTTTTGTCCTTGTAAATATATTTGCTATATTATTTACTAAATGAATGTAACATATTATTAATGAAAGAAAATAGATGAACACAAATTTTTCTGGATGTTTTATTCTGTGCCTTTATTATAACTGAAACTTACATACATATAAACATAACTATATTAAAATGTAAATTGAGATCTACTGCTACTGTTCTGTGTTTAACTCCCACTCGAGAGAATGAATTCATTTTATTTCCTCGTTCTGGTAACAAGATAAAGTGCGACGTTGAATTCGGCCACTCGATAAGCAATGTCTCGAAAATTGACCAGAAAGTGAGGAACGAAGTGTCTTAACATTTGGTTACCCTTGCATAACCTTTTTAGGGGCTCGAAATTATTATTGCGCTTAAAAATAAAAAAAGTACTAGATGACAGCCAGCGGTCAGCTCTGATGAAGTCCGCAACATTCGTTTCTAACCAAGATTGGGTCGATGGAGCTGGAGGATTCTTAGTTATTGAACATGAGGTTGTTGAGGAGCTTAACTACTTTCTCATGAATGGTATCTCGATACCATTCAAGTAGTTCAATTTTTCGGGTGACTCTGATGGAGAAAATAAGGTATAATACTAATACTTACAGCTGGGCAAGTAAAAACACTTTTTTGTAAATATATACAATAATATCTTAGACAGAAAAATACTTAATTTAAACATATTATAATCTAAGTGGAATAACTCTTTAAAATTATTTAAAAAAAATTTCTTTTACATATAGTGTTGCAATCAAAAAAATGTTTATAATTCTGTATAATAAAACTGTAAAATAAAATTACATGTACAATGGGGAACTGAGTGTCTTAACACTAGGTTCCCTTTGGCTATCTTGCTCAGCAGGATACAGTGTGGATGGTGAATTATAAAATAACATATCCAACAATAAATTCGCCTTAGCATTCGACTTTGATTTAGATAACTTATTTTCTCTAACTAATCATTAATGATTGAAAATTAAGTTTCATCAATCATAAAAAAAACAACAATAGGTATGTAATAATCTTTATTTTAAACAAAAGGATCAGTACTCTCGCTCTTACGCCGTATCAAGAACCTGGCGTAGTCATCCTTTTCAGCGTCAAAGGGGGCAATTTTTTCACATTGTGCAGTTGTGGCTGCTTGCTGAATTTGATCCCCATACGCTTTAACATCATCTCTTTTCAGCTCCACCATATACTTTCTCGATTCCATTATAACTATAGCATCATCTCGTGCCATAGACCACACGCTCGGTTTCACCCGTGGCAATATATTATGCCCAACGAATACACCGTGAAATAATCCCTGAAATTGTGGCTTATGCGGATAGTGATCTAAAGCTGAGAGAGAGAGGAAATGCACTTTCCCAGAATCTATTTCAATATACGTGTCACGATCTTCACGCAAAAGCAAAGGAACTTCCGGGCCACCTTCAGAAATTCTAGCATCTAACTCACTTAAGACGGCCATTCCCAGATTTTGCTGGCTATCTACATTGAATTTATTCGGATCAAATGGTTTGCGATTCTCAACTTCATATAACAGTCTCATAACGTTTCTCTCTGATATATCGGTAGCTCGCTTGTAATTTACTCCGTGAGAAGATTTTAACAAATCCTTATCTTCACAGTCAAGCCCATAAGCGATAAGAGGTGAGGTCACCAAGTCTCCCAGGTAGCCTCTGTGTAAGAACCTGTCACCACACTTATACACTCCGGCTGCCAAAGATACATTGGGTCGGCACACTTCAGTTTCTAACCAAGTAAAAGCTACTCCATGTTCTCTGAAATGTTTATATTCCTGAAAGCATATTTGACTTGCCGCTTCCTTTAAGCGCATATGGTAGTCCCAGTCGTATATTCCAACCCTGTTATCATATCTTATTCCGAGACTCTGTCGTAAACGATGATCCCACAATTCACAGGCATTAAACTGGTTAGTATTGCCCGTGGTCCAAAAATTAAAAAGGTTTTCCATATAATCCCGTTCTCGATATTTCATTTGATCCACAGAAATGCAAGGTAGAAGGTAACTCATATACTCAGGGTTTGTAATCATGCTGACCAATTCACGGGATTTCGCAATTAAGTACCTTGAAGTGGGTGGGCGGAGAAGTAAATTTCCATACACTTCCAGAAACCGACGAGTTTTCTCCAAGAGTCCACATCTAGTCGTCTTTTCTAAAGCCAGAGATAGGAGAAGAATCTGACGTGCGACGAGTTCAGGACAGCCATCAATCACAAACAAGTTCATATAACGTCGAGTATGACGATATGCTTGAGCCAATGTCTTGATAAGATGTCTCGCATCGCAGCCTCCGATGACGAGAAAATTAAGCTCATAGGCACTTTTGTCTCCATGCCGGAGGTATTCATTTTGCAAATCAAGTGCAGGAGTTATACCCCAGAACATTTTAGTTCGCAGCTTGCAAGTCAAATGAATGCAGGCGTTGTCACGGTGTCCCATGGATACGTAGCAAATGAGCTCGTGTTAGGGCGTTGCTATGGCAACTGTCTATAATTGATACTCGCTCTAAGCCTCTAATTAAATATAAGTGTGCTAGATAACCCGTCAAGTGGCAATAATAGTAACCAACGTACAAAGAAATATAAATATGCTTTAAATATATATTTTTTTATTTTCATCTGTACGATGATTACACTTGATTCGAATCCTAAAATAACACATAAGTAATATAATTTTTATTAGTTTTACTCTGTTCCATGTAGACTAGAACGGCGAAATTAAAATAATACATATCCTCGAGTGAGAATCGAACCCACAACGTGATGCTTACAGACAGACATTGTGCCACTGGGCCACGGCGGCATTTTTTTTACCTACATTTTATTTTAAAATAGATAGAGCAAATAAATAGAACAAAGAAACTAAACTAAGCTAAATAGATAGAACAAAGTCTTTTTATCAAATCAAAAATATTTTATTAAAATTTACATAAATGAAATATGTAAACCCACAACTACAGCAATACTGGTTATATCACAAAAAGATATTTAGGGACAGTCGTATTTTTAACATAATAAATAATAAAGTGGGTTATGAAAAAAAGAAATAAAAATATATATTTCTATTTTTAATGTTTATTACTTAATAATTACAATAATAATATAAATGCCTCAATTATCTACACACTAAAAAATAGTTTTGTTCTATTTCCTATTATACAGCTCATTTGGCACAAAAATGACATAATTGCATTAAATAGAAAATAAATATTTTCACTCCTGCCATATTTTAAAAAGTGCAGATACGTCATTATTGCACCAAATATACCAATTAATAGTAATTAATTAAATAAACTACGAGAATACAGCAAAATATAACAACTCAAAAAACTCATAAAGAATAATGTGATTGTTGGTTGGTACATTTTGCCATAAGCGAGTTAAATAATGTGTAAGCTAATAATTCAATTATTAATAACAATCTATACAAATCAATATAAGTATTTGGTCATAGCATTTCATTTTATTCTTGTAGCAACAACAATTAAATATAGTATGTACCTCTACGTATAATTAATTATTTATATTTATACGTAGCTTCGCGCTGGAACCCGCACATAGTGGGGTAGGCAGATGGAACCTAGCGTCATTGCCATCAAGAGACTTCCATTCCCCATATAAGTACTAATTCTATTGATATATGGGGAACGGAATCAACTATTATATAATCCTTATTATACAAAGTTTTGTCTTGATTTAAAAGATCAGAATAGGGTTGCTTTTTTAACTTCACGCTCTATCCCACATATAGCAGGGTTAGCACTACGCAGGGACACTTCAGTGTGAAGAGACTCCGTTCCATAATTACCGCCCGAATTCGTAATATTGCAATGTGTGACTGAACTCAACCCTGCGTTTCAATTCAATCCCCCTACTGGAATCGAAACCACGGCTATCATATAGTTCTTAGTCAGACATTGTCAGAGTACGCCACCGTTGCACCGTCATATTTTAATTAATATTCATAATTTATACTACGGATGGAATGCCGAATTCTACATTGTTATTACTTGAGGCACTAATTGTTTTTTACTACTATATAGTTTTTTTATATTTATAAATAAGGTAAAGTACTACTATGTAAAATGGACACTCCTCATAGAAATAGCTGCTCTAAACAGAGATCGAATCAACGACAGCCGTTCTATGTTTTAAGATTTAAAAAATAAATAAACATTTAAAAATTATAGTTTTTAACTCTAACCTAAATTATACACGTACAAGTTAACTTATTATTTATTGCACATACATATATTAACTTTTGCTACGAAAAAGCCTCATATATTTAAGATATTAAATTTTATTTAATCTATTAAATAAAATGTAATACTTATAATTGTTTATTTTGCGGACAAAATTTGATTACTGCTATATTAACTTGTAATTGAGAGGTTTTCTCAAGGCGAGTAGTTCATTAAATGTTTATGATCCTTTCAAAGACATATCTCAAAATATATGTGAAAAGAACAAAGTAGAAAATAAAACCAAAATGATCAAACATTTCTTCTACTTAAATATGGCTTCATAAATCTTTTTAAAATCACAATTTTCTTTGAAAATAGAAGCGAAGAACAAATAAAAAAGACATCACCTTAAAAGTGCTTGTAACTTTAACAGCAGCCAAAGCGGTATAGAGGTTTGTGTGGTATAAACAATTTATTACTAAACTAAATTATATAAAATACAAATTTAAGCATTTCTCAAGTATTTGTTTAACTTTTGTCAAGAAAACCTCGAATCATCCTGATTCAAAGACTTTGGTTTGGAAGCTTTAGCTTCCAACGTTACATTTGGAGTAGCACCTCTCCAAACTGTACTCCGGTTCGAGTAAGTAGATGATGTTACAGGCACTTTTCGCGTCTGCTTTATCTTAAGTTTATTCAACCACAGATCCCTCGTTTTTTTATTGCCAATGACAAAAAATAAGAATAAAATAAATCCCTGATAAGTAGCTGTAAGAGTAAATAAGTATGCAGCGACGATATTAAACGCAAAGAGACCAAAAACCCATGGCAATCCAAACAGAAACACTAGCAAGCAACTTACTGACGCACACCTAAACGCCTCGTTGGTATCTCCATGCCTCTGGATCCTGCTCGAAGCAAACACAGAACGAACTATTAAGCCGAATAGTGTCCAGTTCACAAATAGAATAAGTGCGATCGGCAAGTAAACAGACAACCAAAGTGCTAAATTTGATGGATAACAGAATGACCCACTTGGGGTTTTATCTACAAAACGTCCCGAGTAAGAGTGAGGGGCGATAGATAGTAGGACACCGATGACCGCAAATGGGGCACCCCAAGAAAAGGCCGAAGCCCTAAGGAGTTTATGAGAAGCATCTCTCGTGAATACCAAGACCAACCTCCTATAAGATAATACGGCGGCGACCAACATCCAACAAAATGATGATAGAACTGAATAATGCAGAATGATACCAAATAGCATACAAAATACGCTGTAATGATCAAACTTCGCGAAAATTATAACTAGGAAGCTAAGAGCCAATATGAATATGGATATGCAGAGCTGAAACCAGATTTTATTGCTAAACTCCCGTCTCCAAGATCTGAACATAGCGGACGTGACACCTACGATAATGACGCCGATAATTGAAAGAGCACAACCGATTATAGTTAACATTTCTAGAGCATTCTCGTTTGCTTCGGAGAACACTGACCGAGGAAATAAGACCTCTGCAAAGTGAGTGAGATGTGTGCATCTGCAGATGTCTAGTTTACCCGGTTCTGATATTATAAGCCGGCAACCTTCCTGGGACCAGAATCCACTACCATCCTCGAGAAATTCCCAGTAAGCGCACGTTCTGGAGATATTTCGTTCTGGATCTGGTGATAAAGGGCTCAAATGTATGTCGATAACCTGAAAGAGTAAATAAAATGTCTTGATTAACATTTTATTCAAATCTTTACAATAATATGTTTATGGTACGCGTTAAGCATATACGAATCAATATGTATATTTTAATGCAATATTATGTACATATATGTTATGTATATGCACAATATAATATTTTATAGTAGCGTTGCACTCGCTATATTGCACTTATTACTGCAGTTTAAAACAGTCATTAAAATCTACTAGCAAATTATTATTAAAGTATTAGCAATAGTTAAAATAATTACTTCTCCATTATCGAATTGGGTAACATTTCCCACTTTAACGCTCAGAACTCTGCTGTTGACAGCAAAGAATCCTTCAGAAGACTGGAAGGCCCTGTCGTTTCTGAAAACGACAAAGCTAAGGCGTTGTGAAGAATCTAGCACTGATTTCGGCAAGTTAACCACCAGCTCATTTGTATCTGCCATCAACTCTGTCTTGTTAGGTTCACCTGAAAAGGGGCAAAAACTGTTACATAAACATTATCTTAAAAATGTCTATAGTAAAATATCAGCAAAGAGTTGAGTATTAGTTAGAGTAGTAGTTGGGGTAATAGTGTCACTTTTCTCTTATTTCTACATTGTAGGTAGAACCTAGTGTCATGATATTCATTCCATTCTCTGCTGCATCTCAGCGGTGGAACTTAAACGGTTCAGTTAATGGTCCTTTAAACGTATGTTAGGGCAAAATTAAATTAGTTGTTATTACTGATAACTTAAAAATACAATAATTTAAAAATAAAATTTACCAAATAACATTTCAAAGGTGCCATTAGTGAATAAGTCAGTCTCCCTGGTACCTATCTTCAAGCCTCGTACCGGGTTCCCTGGCCCTGCATCAGTCATTCCTAGGGCGATGTTAGATCTTACAACAAAGGCGCTGCGCGAACCATTTAGTTCTATCGCAGAACCTAGTTTTTCCAACAAATGTAGGAACTGGCCAGGAATTTCAAGGCTATCCGGAACTTCTAGGATATCGTCCACCTGTAGATTTTATAATACTAGTTGAATTTTTATTTAGGGCTTTACTTTTCTATAAGTAACAATACTTAAACACCTTAATTTATTTCGTTTTCTGTTGATCAAGTTATTAAGGTTTGAAGGCCACAAGAATTTCTAGACGTAAGATGTCTATACTATTAGTATTTGCATACGCTATAAGGTACAATAAGAACATATATTATGTATGTACGAGTACATATAATATAAAAACAACCCTGTAATTTATATTCAAAGGTTACCTGGTCAAACATTGGATTTATATCTTCTACCATGATTGTGGAGCCGTTATTGATGAGCTGATCGAGTTCTTCCATCACTTCTCTTAACTTTTCTTCAGGCTGTGGATATAATTTTCAGGGCTATGTATGTATATTTTTATATACTATTTAATCGCAGCTTCGATATAATTTAAATTACAAATATCTATATGAAACTTAATGGTAGCCAACTATCGCTGGTGAAGCTGTGGACCTTAAAGCTCTTACCGGTCTTATTATAGGTGTTGTAGTAGTTGACTGAATGGGATTAATAGTCGTTTCTGTAGTAGATTCATATCCTTGCGTAGTCGACTCTGTGGTCGATACGTTAGGTGGAGTACATGTGATGTTTATAGGTTTCTTCTTAGTTGTCATTATTACAGTAGTTACGGAGACTTCTTCTGAACTGTCAGCTATGTTAACTTCAGTCTGTTCTGTGCTATCTGCCTATGATGTTGTTAATATTTCTGTTAGTGTGTTATTCACGTGCAATGATTGTTAATATGCAGTTAATAGTTCAAATGTCATCTTAAGATTTAATTTTTCAAGTACATGCTAACACATATTGTGAAAATTCATGCAAACTTCAAAGAAATCAGAACCAAGTTAAAATATCAAAACGATTAAATACTTACTTCATACGAGATAGTGGGCATGGCATCATCAAAATCATCGGCTTTATTAAACATCCTGTTTAATGGTTGAGTACAGTTGTTTGTCGCTGTTGTTACCCACTGTACTCCTTCGTTGAAATCACCGACGCAACTATGGGCTCGACACCCAGCTGATATTATAGATTCACCTGAAATTATGTACATAATTGTTTTTTTTTTTAATATTATAAAAAAACTAAAAAAGCCAAAAGAGAGTAGAATTTAGTTATACAATAACTACTATTATAACAAAACAAGCATGATTATTCATTTGATACCTTACCCAAATGCAGTTGTGGAATTGTATCAAAGGATTTACAATAGTATACTGGCTTCATCGAGACAATCTCCATGTGCTCCCAAGTTGCAGGGCTCACGGGATTTACATACGGACGTAATTTAGTGTGAATTAATAAAGACCGCCTGTCCATATATAGCCTTTTCAATTTGATTTCTACTATTTCTGGATTCTTTCTGTCTATATTAGGATTAGACTTTATAAATTCCTTCAGAATATCCTCTGTTACATTAAAAGGTACATCTCCAATAATACTCTCATACTGATTCCTATAAGTAATGTAATCTCTCAACTTCGATTTCCAAATAGGCAACAACGTCGGTATGTCATTCAGTTTATAAAGTTCATTATGTCTTATTTTCACCGCGTAAGTGTTCACCACAGATTTTTTCTCTCTTATGAATAATATTTTTTTCGTTTCACACACTTTATATTTTTTTATTTTTATATGTGTACACCAGTAATAGCCATTTTGTTTTGGCTTGAGAATAAAATGTTTATCGTCTATTTTGCTTATGCTTGTTTTGACTGGGTAACGGTTTATTGAATCTGTGAAACAGTAAATATCTTCTTCATCCATTGATTCGTTAACTGTTAGTGTCAGTTTATTTTCACTAAAATAAAAAAATACTTACTTTAATTAGTATAAAAACTACGATAGGTTTGTTCAGTATTTTGTGATAGAATAATGTATAAAGTTTATTAATGAAATAAAACGCGAGGCAAAATTTATTATACTAGATAATATAAAAATAATTATGACAAATTTATACTTACACATCTATAGTTAACTGCATTGTGATGTTCTTCAATGGAACTGGTTTCTCGCATATGACATCGTAAAAGATAAATGAACTGTTAACTAGATCCCAAGCATTATTTTGTATGGATCCCAACAACGTATCCTCACCGTGAATGTCGTCTCGGAAATTCCATTGTTCAAAAGGTATCTGAGAAAAAAAAATATCTTCATTTATCTTCTGCTTAGTAAAGTTGGGCGGCAGGGAGCCTACTGTGGCTAAAATAGAGAAATAAATACAAAGTATCCTAAAAAACAAGGTGTAATTGTTTTATTTTGAGACTGTTTGGAAGTAAGGAATTTTTGAACTATTTAGGGCCAGAGATCCCTCTTCCAATATTAACTGATACTTCGACCTTGAGAATTGACGGCCAAATTACTTAGATATTCCCATATCTAGTTTTTCTACTATTGATACAAAATACTCATCAATAAATTATAAACTTTATGGTTCACTTCAATAAATATGTGTAACATTAAGTAAATATCCAATGTAATGGATTGGATCTCTCGTCAGTCATGATAAATGAGAGGGATAGAAAAAAATGTAAAACTACAGGATCTGTATCTACCATTCAAGAAAAAGAGTCAGATGTTACATGTTCAGGTGCCACACCATTTGCCAAAAACGTATTTTTGTTAAAGAATTTGGAAAATGAAAATATTTTAAATAATATTCACTTAAAATATTATTTATTGTATTCACAAAAGCAATATATTAATGTTGCAGTCAGACTTGATGCTGCCTTGAGTATTAAAATAGTTTGTTATATATTCTAACAGTTATTACAACTCACCTCTGACTTATCGTCTGTCGTATCATACCTCAACACAGAATAATCTGAGCTCATTGTGATACCAAATGGGTAAATATGATTCACACCAGATTTCCGAAATTTTTTATGGTTTACATAAGGCCATCCACGATTGAGTAAGGAACCTCCTTTCTTCAAGCAAATATCCTGGGCCTGATTCCACGTGGCCCTAACAGTACCACCTCCCACCCCGGACAGAAGTGACAAGCATGTTGATTCAGGACTATAAAATCTTACAGCATCTTTTAAATCGTTACATTTGCTGCTAGAGAGATCAATACTACTGTAAGGCTTAACCACGCATATACTGAAGTACATCTCGTTGCATTTGACAGCAGTGTAATTACTATAAGGATCCATTACAAGACACAATTCTTCCTCCAAATCTAGTGTGGGATCCATGGTCACTGCGTACTCAGAATTTAATTTTTCGCCCATATTTTCACTGTAAGACCAGTCAACGTATATCCCACCAGGATGCATTGATTTATACTCGGTCCAAACAACTTGTTCGAGATTAAAGTTTTTAACTTCATGGTAAAGTTTTGACGAGTATAAATTTCCAACGCAGTCTTTGTATTTATCTGCGAACGTCTCTGGGCCCTTTGGACGGAAACAGAGAGGGCTGTCATCTTTTCTCTGGAGAAGTTGGAAGCCGATAGGACATACCGAATCGTACGATAAGCTTTGCGTTTGAATATCTGGCCATAACAAAATTAATAGGGTCGCCTTCAAAACTTGATAGAACTTGCTATACATCTGAAATTAAAAATATTTTTTTGTAATTTTTATTGTGGGCTTAGCCTACTACGGCTTGCTTGAGCTGATTAATTTTATACCTACTTAGGAAGGTGACCGTAGAACCACGAAAAATGAAAACATTCGAATAATAAAACGGACATCGGTTCGTAGTTCTAAAAATATCTTTAAAAAATTTCAAAACTATTTACAAACAACAAACGGGAATAAGTTGAGAAAAACTGCGAAGTTAAGATACAAAATTTCCATGTATAATATACATGTAAATGGGCTTATGAGAGGGACGTAAACAAAAATATCACATATATTTGAACAATATCAGATAGTAATCCACTTGACGCTATTACCGATACACTAGCATTAACGCCCCTGATTGCGAGTGATGTCTCATGTCGATATCCTGTATTATACAATTAGATAAAAAGGTCCTCGCGGCCCAGCGTCTGGCACACGATGATTGTGGGTTCGATTCCCACTCGAGGGGAGTATCAAATTATTTATTAATTTTCACTTTCTCGCTCTGTTTGTTTTGACAGTTAATTTATATATAATTACGAATATTTATTATGATGAATGATGAAAAGTGTTAAGTCATAAGTGAAAAGTTTCCTAAAACCTGCAGTCAGTAAGTTCTGTTTTAGAGTAGACGATCTGTACATCTGAATGATCTGATGAGTGAAATTGAGTGCAACTGACATTTAACATATTGTGTAGGTGTACTTTATCATTATAATTGTAATGATTCATAATTATGTCGACATCGCGTTTTGTATGGATGTGCTCGTAGAAAAGCTTATAATATATTAGCGGCCCGCATGGGGCTTTGCTTGTAGCTCCCTATATTGCTAACACTTTTGAAATTTGTATGTCACTTAAAAGTGCTTGTTAAATAAAGAATATTTTGAAAAATATTTGTACTACACTATTATTTAGTCCAGCCTAAAGACATTAGTGATACACTAGTGAGGCCAGAGAAATAAGTGAGTTTCTCCTAAAGGCCAGTGTCTGGTTGATAGGATCTCTCTATAAGTACCTAGGTTTATCATCGTTAGTACTATTTAATTTTTTCTATTTCCTTCACGATTAGGCAAAAAAAAGTAAACAATTCAGTTAAAGCAATGAAATGTGAAAAAACAATCACCTTGTATTCAAGTACGGTCGTCACGCTCGCAGGCTGTCATCTTACGTTCCTATCGATACACTTTCACGCGGTTTTTTTGTTTTTTGTATTGGTACCTGGGAAAGAATAATACTGTGAGAAATTATTTAAATGTATTATTAACATTCTATTATTAACATGGCATATAGTACATATTTTAATTATCCCCGCTTTAATATACATAGCGCAGCGTTGAGTTCCGCCCCTCAACAAGCAACGACACTAAAAATAGTGGAAAAGCAGGAAACGTACTTTACTCCTATTAACACTAAGTTTCATCTGCCTACCTATGTAGGAAAAATCGCGGATCGCCATTTTATATACCGCATATAGCAGGGTAGGGAAAGGAAGCCTAGTATTAGGGCTCTCCGTTCCGCCGAATTCTCGAGGCAGTGCATTTTGAGTTTCGGAAGTAAACGCCGCGCTTTGCCTCGTTACCAGAGCGAGTAAATGAAAATATTCAATATTTCATTCCTCCTAGTAAGAAACGAATCGAACACTCAACCGTCGTCACGTCATACACTTTTGCCACCGAGCCACGATTGTCTCAAATTATAACATAAATATCTTAGTTATTTACTTATAGTATCAAAATTTATTAGCAATATAAAAAGAGCTAACATAAATAACAATTCAGACCTTCCTATAGAACCTTGACAAAATATACAGGCAAGTATCGCGTGGTCATCGAAAATTAGTAAGAGAATGATCTAATTTTTTATACATTAAAAGCCTATTGTAATTAATATCTATGAGTGTTGACGGTTGATTCATGTGATTTCTAATGACCAGATAGACGATTATCTAGATATACTAGGAATTTATCTAATATTTACTGTAATAATAGCTAATGACAATTTTTATAAAGTACTCAAGTTGAGTTAGTGTAAGCGTGTACTACGATATATTGTTGAGCGATAATTCTGTCGCAGAAATATCTATATCTAAGAAAGGAATTTAGGAAAATCCACCCCAATGGATGAATGGGGATTAAAAGTTAATATAAAATAT
>FAPP01031646.1:961-18160 GCA_001485965.1 Heliconius ismenius | reverse complement strand
TTCTTATTCTTCTATTAGTGTAGGTGAAATATCTGAGTAAAAATAACCAACAGAAACAACCCTCTGCTTCTCTAAAATATAAGCATAGAAACAGCTAATCACTTAAATTACAAAACCAAGTATAACAATATAATAACACAATTTATATAAATAATTAAATTAATTGAAAGCAAAATTATAACAGAATTCCACTGTGAACGGACACAGCCATATTAATTGAGTTATAAGCCGTAGGTATAAATTCTTAACGCCGTACATTGCGCGCATGTCGGTAGTCGGTACATCGCATCTGGACCGCAAACGTTTTCAGTGTTTTTACTGTAAAATGGTATAAATACATTTTATATATAATTCGAGGATAATTGAATTTTGTCAATAAAATATTCCGAAAGGGATTTACGCGATGAGATGTCCGATTGTACCTAATTACGTTTCTTTTGTCGAAATAACGTGGTTACGATAATTATTACTTTCATAGATGGAATTTGGAGAATAGCTGTATGTAATTTCATTCTTCTGCCTACTTTTTAAAGTGAAGTGAAGTGAGATGCGTGAATTAAAAATAATCAAATATTCTTAAGTGTTATGGCAAAACGAATACCAATTCCGAGTCCCCCAAGTCTAACAAAGTGTTGTCATCCAGTCATTTGAGTGAATCACGCTAACTTTCGTTAACTTTATAGGGGATAAGCTCAATATAAAAATCAAGATACTTGAAAGATAATTTAGTATAATTTTACAATTAAACTATTATTGTTATAGATGCTGTAGATTATTTGATTAATTGATGATTAGATTTTTTAACGTTGTATAAAACTAATACACGGTTAAATTTATCATAAAGTGACTTGATGTACACATAAAAACCGGTCACAACCCTGAGATCGATCTTGAGATGTCGTTTTTTTCATTCAAAAGATCAATTTCCGAGTTGAGAACGATTTATAAATACGGGCCTTAGTGTTAAGTATAAATACGTTTTGTATGTGGTTGTTCAATAAAAACTAATATTAAGTGATAATTATTAATAATAAATAATTATTCATGATTTTTCACTTTCCTCTAAAATTATTATATTTGATTTTTATTTTCAATATTTAGTTTGGAAAAATAAAATAACTAATAGTAGAGTGAATATTAATGTAAAATAGTGTAAATCCAGAATGTCACGCGTACACTGTTACTATATAGCGGGTACTGGCAATATGCAAATTTATACAAATCTGTGAATTTGTTGTGGGATCCGACGCCACGTGAATGGAATCTCTTATGTCCACTAACCGTTTACTTAATTATGATTTAATTATAATAATATTTTGTATATAATATTACAGTAGACTGTTGTATTATTTTCAAACATTTTCAAACAGTAAATGTCTTTGCCGTATATTTAACGACAATACATACAAATATCAGAAATATAAAATGGCAAATCGTATATTTTATAAGTAAGTAGGAACCTAAATAAAATAAATCTATTTCAAATAAAAAAATCCATTGAAATTCAAAACTACACAAACTATTCAATGTATTCCTGAACAACCCTAAAAGAGGACTGATAGGTCAAAAACAAAATTAGATGGGTCCAAAAAGCCCAGATCAATAGTGAATGCATGCGGTATGGTACGGTGTACTAAGGGTAGTACGTGCAAGGGTCCTCCCCTCTGAGTCATAAAGAGGGTGGCTGCTCCCTCTCACTTTTGAGGGTTTGGTCGATATACCTCTCTTTTGTTTTCGCACTTTCAACTTACTGTGTCTCGTTCCGACTTCATTTTTGGATAGCCAACTTTTTTCTTGGTCATACTAAATAATTAATGCTACTTTATTATGTGCCTAATTATTTATTCCCTATGAATACATTTATATATTTCTATTCTTATTATTATTCTCTTATTTTTTTTATTATTATTTTGTTATTTATGCTTCAAATTCTTGTTGGTTTCACGGTTTTTAGATTTCACGATTTTAAAAATATACACAAAAATTTCAATCTTCTTCAATTTCAATTAGGGGTAGTCTTTATAATTTCAAACACTAAATAATAACTTTAATACTTAGTTGGCCTATTTGGTATTATCTATATAATTATTTATAATTTTATTTATTTGTAATAAATATATTTTTATTTACTTTGTAATGTTTTATGAATATGCATGCATACTTTTTAAATAAGGGTCACTTTAATAAATGTTCTACTATAATCCACCCCCGAAATTCCGTGGCTTCGGTCATTGAACCATAGGGTGCATTTTTATGATCAATGAACAATTGCATGATAAATGCCATTTGTATGAAATATACGTATATTTAAGACATTATATTTTTAACCATTTTTTATCGAACTCAATTTGTATGAAATCACATTTGTAATCACACAGTAGTAGATATGTATCACTAAAAAACAAATGATGTTAATATAACCAAATGGCTAATACCTTTCAAACTACATCAAAACGTTCAATTAAATAAAATATTACAAAACATAGCACTTTATTTCACATAATACATGGTTTATCCTGTGCATAATAAACAACACGTCATTGCTCTACATAGTTCTGTGCATAAAATACAAGGGCTCCAAAAAACAACAGCTAGTAAAAACAACAACATATCTCTTAATTGTTTATATAACTGAATAATACTCAGAATGTGTGGATAAATCCAGGGGCATTTATCGTAAAGGCATAAGAAGGGCTTCTTTCTAAGTGAGCTCATGTAAAGGCTGCATCCAAAATCGAGACGTTCACGGCGACGCACCTGCCTCTTCGTCTTCAAAATTCGCTTTTTAGGATCCTTCGCATTTATGTTCAATAAAAATTTGGTTATAGCGAAACTTTCTAGTACACGTTTAAGTCTTTTCATTGTTTTCATAGCCAGACATCTAAGACGTACTCGTCTAATGGTACCCGCTACACCGCTGTCACTTATGGCGATTTTTAGATTGCGTGCAATCAGCTCTGGATTTCGCTTCATATCTTTAAGATTACGAATGGCCTGTCTCGGATTGGACGCAATTCTGACAACTCCACGTAATATGTCCGAACAAGCGGTAATACCCAATTTACTAATGTCGATCATTGATTCAGCGAATAAAATTACATCACTTGATGTTTTATTAATTTGTTTCTCTCTTTCCTTGTCTATTTCTTTACGTTTGCGTCTGCGAATCTCGTCTTCTTTACGTTGTTGCTTAAGGCGCGCCTTGACTTGTTTAGATACTTGTTTTTGTTTTTTGGATTTGAGTTTTTTAATTTCTTTATCTTCCAGTTCTTGGCAAAGACACGTTATTTGATCTGGGTCCGCTGGAATCCCTTTCATAACAGCAGATTCACGATTGCACATTGGACTTCCGCATACGCAAGGTTTCCAAAGACTTTTTTTATTTTGAGGTGGTAATACAGTTTGATTCTTTTCCGCACATATTAAGCTTCCACAAACACATGGTTGAGGTTTATTATGTCTTTGCTTAGATGTAATATGTTTATTCTTTCTAGACATACATATACAGCATCGACAGGACTCCCCGTGTTTTTTACTTTTTGATTCCTTATGTTTTTTATTTACACTGAGACTTGCAAAATTACCCATAACATCATCTTTATTTATTATATTATAATTATCCGAATTTAATAACATTTCGAATGCAGGTTTGTGCGTATTTTGGTTGTCAGAAACTTTGCAAAAATTTTTACATTTAAAAATACGTTTTAATTGATCAATAGGCGATTCACTACGTTTACGATGTTTTCTTTTAGTGTCAGAATAATCACCCGCTCCTTTTCGTACTTCTTCTGTGTTTATTAATCTACCACAAGAACGGCAACGTTTCTTTACTTGAGATTTAGTGTGATTTGATTTGACATGTTTTTTAATTCTTTTCTTTCTGTCTAAAAAATCAACCTGTGATATAACAAGAGGATCTAAAAAACGTACGTTCAGTCTAGGTGACGACAAGTTATTTCGGTTTATCTGTTCTTCCATTTTATTTTGGCAAAATAAACACAAAGCTTTCCCTGTCTTATCATCTTTAGTGTGTTCTCGAAATAAATCACTTTTAGTATTGATTTGATTCGCATTTTTTTTAGTCCTTAGATTTTTGTTATTATCGTTATATGTAGAATATTTTGCATTTAAAAATGGCTTATTTTTTTTTATTTTTTTTACAGGGCAACGCTTGTTTTGGCATAATTTTAAAGCATCTTCAATGGTTAGTTCTTTAGATTTATTAGCGGGTGTACTATTTTTATAAAAATCAAAATTTTCAGTTACCTTCTCAATTGGATGAACATCATCTTTTTTGGGGCTTAATAAATGTAAACATTGACACAAAAAACTTTTCATGCTGAAGACAGTTTTTTTATCTGTGTCGTGCTTTGGATACTTAACAATATTGATCCCTTTATGACTTTTTTTTCTGGTTAATCTCTTGTTTATAGCATTTTTGTTAACGTTATGATAACTTTCTATTTGTTGTTTATTAAGCAACGTTTTACTCTTAGATCTATTGAACTTTTTAGGCGTATAAGGAAGAATAGTTTCCATCTCATTACTGTTATCGTGTTCACAAGGCCCACAAAAAGAGCAGTTAAATTGTTTATTAATTCTTTTTTTCTTTTTTGCTTTATTCTTTGACTGCGTTGCAACTGTCCTGATAGGAGCCATTGTTTGTTGTGCAACTTGCTTTGGTTGTCTCTGAATCGATACTCTTCTAACTTCAAGAACTTGCGGATAATGATGAATTCCTAATTTAGGTATATTTTTCTTTATAGACATTGACTTCTTGTCTTGTAATTCTGAAGTACAGAAACATCGCTTTAAAACCTTATTTACTTGCAAACTTTTAGTTATTGACTGCATTTTTTTCACTTGAGAAGTTCGACTACTAGAATAGCGGGGCTTACTAGAGGTGCCCCCCTCCCTCTTTTCCCTTGAAATATCATAATTGTGATCGATATTCATAAATTTTGTTTTGGGTGACCTTTGCTTAAAAAAATCTATTTGAAAACTGACATTTGAACCTATTTTTAAGGCTTGCTTATTAGAAGGTTTTTTAAATTCATTTGCTTCAATTGATCTTTTATTAGATTTAAGATTATTTTGTTTCGAAAACTTATTAATAAGATTTGTTTGAATATTTTTTTTATGTTTTTGAGTTTTCATACCATTACATTTATCAGAACGTTGTCTTATTACCTGGGAAGTAGCATCTCGAGATTTTCTTTTACGTTCTTCATATTTTTCAGGTGAATTTAATATGTTTAAATTAGCAGGCATGACATTTGACATAACGGACCTTTGTGATGGTTTTATTTTCATCAAATTATTTTTATGGTGTCGATATTTAAATGGCAATTTTTTAAGTCTTAACGTACAAAAACACCTTTTTAACGGAGAGTCTATTGATATATTATGAAGATTTTCATGCTGTATATTGGATTGTAATGCATAATTGCGCATTAACTTAGTATTTGATGTTCGATTGATTTTATTAACATGTTTTTCTTTATCTAGAACCTTTTTAATGTGTGTGTCGGGTTTTTGCTCACGATTTTTAAAAAATTCTATGTTAAAACTAAATTCTGACCCTATACGACAAACGTTTTTGTTGATATCATTACTCTGAAATTTTTTAACATTTTGTTTCTCTTTTTGTTTCATTGAATTCGATATTTGTAGTTTAACAGATTTTCTTCTCATTGGTGTAGTTCCTCTTCGTTTAGAACGTAACATATTTTCTGTCTGTTGCTTGAACTCTTTCATATTACGTTCATTTATTCGTTTTATACATTCATACGGATCACACATTCCAGGTATGCAAACGCCAGGTTCACATTCATAAGGTAGTAGTTTTTGCTGCTTGCTCAGTTTATTATAATAATTATTATCAGTATTGGAATAAGCCGTCTTAGGAGATTTTGTTATGGGTCTAGGTTTGGTTTTAAATTTGTCTAGTTTCAAAATGCAAAAACATTTCTTATAAAAAGATTTTAGATCTGAACTGTGTACTTCAGTGTTCATAGGCTTAGTACGCACCTGAGTAATTACAGGAGGAAAAGAAGTTTGTTGAGGTTTCTGTATCTTGGTGATTTTTTTTGGTTTATATTTTATCTGTCGTACACCTTTATCTGTCGTATCGCCTTTCAAAGCTGGTATATTTGTAGTTTTGTAAAATTGTATATCAAAACTAAATTTCGATCCTATTCTTACAACTTGCTTATTAGGTACGCTCGAAGCCAAAATTTCTTTTGTAGTTGCGCTAGGTGTAACTAAATTATTTTTAATGTGCACTTGGTTAATTTTATTTCTTGACTTAGTATTCGGTCTAGTTGTTGTACTTGTAGTATACTTATGATATCGAGCAACCGTTCCCAAGTTCTTAGTTTGATATTCTCTTTTCTTTATTCTTTGTAAGCACTCAATAGGGTTACATTCTCCTGGGATGCAAGTTAGAGGTTCACATTCATATGGTAGTAAAATGGGTTTAATTTGTTTTCCCGTCTTATACACATAGTTTTCTTTTCTTCGAGCTTGTATTATTTTATCACATTTATATGGGTCACATTGATAGGGAATACATACACCAGGCTCGCATTCGTAAGGCAGTAAGGGGTCTGTAGTTAATGTATTATATTCGGTCATTATGCTCTTTGTTCTAGTTTTAATGTTCTCGTTTTTTTGTTTTAAACGGGGAGCTTTAAACCAACATAAACATTTTGTAAAAAAAGATGTATTTGGATGTTTTTTATAATTTAAACCGATATTCTTATCGTTACTTCGCTGAAGCTTTGCGGTGCAAAAGCAACGTTTTACAAAAGTAGATGTCATCGAGGAAGTTTTTTTAACAAAATTTTGCGCTTGAGATTTTTTGTGCTTTGGATATTGTAGTTTTAAACCTTTTAAAGGTTTTTCATGGACTCTAGTTGGCTTTACACTGTATTCTTGTTTAGCATTGTTTGAATGTGAAATATATTTTATATGGCGATTATCATTTAAAATTCGATCGTCAAGAGAAGAACCTTTAAAAAACTCTATATTAAAACTAAAATTTGATCCAATACGTACAGCTTGTTTTGATGGAATAATAGAATTAGATTCAACACCACCCAATCTTAACTTTTGTTGAGTTTTTGGAATATGGGCTTGATATGGGCTTCCTTGGGAACCTTTTGATTTATTTTTTGTAGTTAAACTATATACCGATTTATTTTTATTTAAAATTACAGGATCGACACCCAAATTTTTAACGTGCTTATATCTCTTATTCCTTCTCATTATATCCAAACATTGGTATGGATCACAGTTATCTGGATCGCATATATTTGGTTCGCATTCGTAAGGTTGGAGGCGATATGGCGCTGTAAATGCCTTATTTTTTTTTGTATTTTGACTTTTACTAGCAGTTTTTACTTTATTAAAGTTTTGGTCATAAAAAAGAGTAGGCTTTTCATATTGTGTGTGTCCAAGGTTTTTGTACATCTTTCCTTTTTTATGTAGTTTCAAAGTGCAAAAACATCTATTTAACATAGGCAAGGTAGCAGACCCCTTATGTGCTCCACTAGTTAGTTGTGATTGTGATTGCATATTACGATAATTGCGTTCGTTCATTCTTGTTCCCAAAGTGTTGAATGGTCTTGATGACTTATTTTTAAGTTTTGGTGAGTACGGTGACGTCAAAGTACGTTGATAAATGTTATTATTAGTTGTTAACATTTTAGAATTCTTAAAAAACTCTATGTCAAAACTAAAATTAGAGCCAATACGGACGACACGGCTGTTGTTACGGTCAAGCAATTCCTTACGATTTTCTGATAAATTCTTTCTTAAGAGTAATTCTTTCCTAGTTTTCGTTGATTTACTGGCAAAAGGATAAGTATTACTAGAACCAGCATGCTTAACTATTTTACCAGTATTATTTTCTATCGATTTATATCTTTTATCTCTTTTCATAATCCACTTTATACATTCATACGGATCACATTGTCCTGGTACGCATATTCCTGGTTCACATTCGTAAGGATGAATGTAATTCCTGCGATTTTTATTGGTAAATGTTGTATTGTAGAGATTATTATGATTATATTTATTTTCTATATGTATATTCATTGTACAAAAACATTTTTTATAATATTGTGACAAATGGTTTTTATGCATTTTAGTTGATACTGGCGAAAATATAGATATTTCTTCTGCGTTTTCACTATTATTACAATGGTGAATATCTTGACATTGGTTGGGAGTGTAGGATTTCCTAAGTGCGTGATAAGATTTTCTTGGAATTAGAGCCATGTTTTTATTTAAGCAGATCTGTTTTGAATTAATTTTTACAGATTCCAACATATGGACCGTAGATTGAAACATACGCAATGATTTAATTGTTCCCTTTTTATACATTTTTTTGATGACACTTGATGATTCTTTTAATTGAAATGGATGAAGATTATTAACTGACATGATATTATTATTTTTAAAGACATAGTTTGTATGCATTTCATTATCATTATTTCTATTATAGCTATAATGATGGCATGTTTTCTCAGTTAAGATTCTGTTTACTGTATAAACATTATTTCTTGTTGCATTAGGGAAAAAATTATTCAATAAATGCCGTTTATGTTTTTTCTGTAAGTTCAGTGTACAGAAACACCTCTTTATTAATGGGCGGATCATGGAAGATTTGTGATGGCTTCTAGGTTTTTCTATTTGTGTGTCATGGGTGGAAATATTCAATATTTCATTATTGACATTCTTATTTTTCAAAGCTTTTCTTTTAGGAGAATATTGTAACGAAGGTAGCGTTGTGGGTAATCTATTTTTTTTAAATTCAATATTAAAACTAAACGATGAACCTATATTTACTGATTGTTTTTCTCCCAAATCGTTGCTAATTTTTTCATCAAACTTTAGTCTTTTGACGTTTTCTAATTTTGCTCTTGTAAAGATATTTTCATGTTTTGATCTTAATTTAGGTCGAACCTGAATAAATTTAGAAGATATTTCCGAATGGATTGTACTTGAACCTTCTTCTCTCAAATGTGGTTTAGTAACCGCACCGGCGTCTTTCAGTTGTACATGGCGTTGTTTTATTCTTTCTAAGCATAAATATGGATCACACTCTCCCGGAACGCACACAAAAGGTTCACATTCAAAAGGCTCTAATAACCTTATTCTCTTTTGGTCCATCTTAGTACCTCTGTTCAGCATAAGAATATCGAAGTATGAATTTTCTGCCGTCGCAGTTGCCGTAGAGTGCATTTTTCTTATTTTTTTATATTTTTTATTTTTTAAGAAATTATTTTCTTGTAATTTTAATGTACAAAAACATTTTTTAAAATCATTTTTCAAGCCGTGTATTTTATAGTTCTTACGACTTTTCACCGCTCTTGATATATGATGACTAGAAGTTTCTTGGTTTTTTGACATCATTTTGTATTGTATTTTTTGTTTTTTTTGAGCCTTTGTTTTATGCTTTGGTTTCATCGATACGCTCTGACGAATTGTGGATTGTTCAGAAAGAGGGTACTTATTCTTATAGAATTCGATATTAAAGCTGAAAGAAGATCCAATACGGACGGCTTGGCGAGTAGCATCAATAATTGGTTTTTGAGGAGTTTTAGCTTTTTCTACATGTTTTTTAATATATTTTGGCTCTACTACTTGTTTTTTAACATTTTTAGGTCTTTTTGTATATGTAATAACTGACTGTACATAATTTGTTGTTGTAGGTAACCTTGATGTTAAACTAGAAGTCGACTTAGTTTTATTAGAACAAAAACATGTGACTGAGCGTTTCTTGACTTTTGCGTGTCTCATATTCATAAGTTTTATGCAGTTAAATGGATCGCATTGATCAGGTATGCAAATACCAGGATCACATACTCTTGGCAAAACCTGTTGACTCCTTTCCGCCTTTTTTACTTTTCTATAATTTTTTTTCCTATGTTCAGACTCTGAAAGCCTATCACCGACGTATTCGTTATATGCATCAGTTTGAGTATGCTTTAGCCTTTGTGGCTTTGTGCTATCAATTACCTTATTTTTAAAAATATTAGTTCTATTGCCTTTGAATGATAAAGTACAGAAACATCTCTTTAAATTAGTTCTCTTCTTCTTTGCCTTTTTTACGTTAACCGCACTCTGTGAGCCCCGATTATGACGCTTCCTATTTGAGTATTTAATTTTTTTTGGTTTATATTGTCTATATTTTATTGGAAAAGATTGTTTACTCGAATGAGACCCTCTTGATTCTGGTGCAGGCATTTTGTCATTTGCTGCATTTATATTTTTATAAAATTCGATATTGAAAGAGAAAGAAGATCCAATACGAACAGCCTGTCTCGAATTTCTTTCTCTGATAGATTGATTATTTTCGACATTTCTCTTAATTTTTTTTTCTGCTTCCCTTTGTTTTTTAGGTCTAGTCTTTATGGTTATAGAATTACCAGAACTTGCAGCTCCTTCTAGTCGTTGACTTTGAATTTTCTTTGCTTTACCTACCATTTGTGTACGCTTATTCATTCCATTTTGAATATCAATATTCTTACGCAATTTTGGCTTATGTTTGCGTATTTCCTTCTGTCCAAGTTTTAGGTAGCATTCTTCTGGCTTGCACGTATCTTCAATACAATCGGGTTCACATTCAAATTCTTTCATTATTTGTTTTCTCCTTAAATCGTCTTTAAATTTAATAAGAGAATCTTTTTTAATCTGTGACAGTAAGTCTTTTTCAGGACATTCACACTCCTTTTCTGGGTTGACTTTTTGATTATTGGGTTTTTTACTAGTTGTCTTTTCTATAGTTTGCTTCAATTTTTCTAGAGATTTTTTCACATTGATTTCTAATTTTTCTTGTATTTTTGTTTTGGAATCACTTAACTTTTTAACACCTTCCAAGAATGCGTCTGTCACAAGTTCTTTCTGACGTTTTATGTTTTTGTGCACTGTCGCCAATAAGCTTCGTTTAGGCTTTATATTTTCATCTGTCATTGATAAGTCGAATGGTGCAGGGAGTGGCGAAGATGGACGGTTTCTTTTAAATTTCGTCTTAGAATATTTCTTTAGCAAACCACTCAACTTAAACGTGCAAGTACAAGGATCCGATCGTATATGCTTAGTCTTAAATCTTACTCCTCTCTTTCCTTCATACACACCCCTCTCCGCTTTGTGGCGATTGCTAAACATACCAATATAAGGCTGCTTGCGCTTATATCTTTTTGGTAATTGATCATCGGTGTTAATTTTAGAAGAACAACTACAACAACTACAGCATTCACTTAAATTTTTTGAACTGAACGCATTTTCATCTCTCATATTCGCTAATTTTAATAATGCGCTCGAAGTTTTTGGTAGTAATCTATTCCTAGGCACAGGCTGTCTATTTCTTTTAGTACTAAGCGTACTATCAGAAACAATTTGGGCTCTTAAGTCATCGTACACCGCTTTAGTTCTTACTAATCTTTTCAGTAGCTTTTTCTCTCTGCGTGGAATATATTTGCCATAATAAAGGCGATCAATTCTAGATCCTCGGGCAAGTAAATTTCTTATTGATTGACGATCCGATTCACTTTTGAATATACATGAAGAACACGAACAGTTGGAGTCGTTATTTAATTTAGTAATAGAACCCATGCTGTTGCTTTTCCAATATAGACGTACATAACATACATAACACCAATAAATTACTTTAGTTTATTTGTACATGTTACTTGGATTTGTACACGCACAGGACATCTCAAAGAAATACACACCTACAAAATTAATCATGAATATTATTTATAAGTAAATGCCAAGAGTAAAGTAGTAATTAATAACAACCGTTACGAAGAGCAAAAACAATACAAGTAATATTTAGGGCTTTATAAAAATATAAAATCGCAAACAACGAATGAATTAAGTCGAATGAATTGAATGAGCGGCGGAACTCAACATCGCGTTTGTCTGGACACGAGAACGAAGAAATGTAAATATAAATTTAAACAAATATAAAATTTCTTCGAGTGGGGATCGAACCCAACACACTTTGTGCCACTGCTCCAGGACTGGCCTCATCAACAAATTTTATACTAACGAATTTATGAAAAAAAAATGATTTTATAATCTAGTGTACTAAAAAAATGTAGCGTTTAAAATAATCATGCTTCTTACCAAACAAGAACAATACAAGACAAATCCACATACATATTAGGTCTTAAATAAGTTAATATCTTTCATTATCAGCTATAAAATGTAAAACATTTTATACCTAAATCATCAAAAATCGACGAAATTACAAAAAATTTACAAATAAAAATACTATAATGATGTTAATAAAGCATCTCAAACTATTATCTAAGCTTTAAAAAAACAATGACATGTTTAGCTGCCAGTAGTATTTGTCTTTTTTTATTTAAATGATTATTATTTTTATTGCTTACTATTTTTTAGATATTAACGTCTAAAAAAATATTTTTTATTGTTTTAAAATTTCAATTTATTTTTAAAAATAAATCTATATTTTTTTCAACGCATTTGGAAAGTAAAACATATTTATTCATCTCGGAGGTTAGTGACTTGAGAGTGAGACACCTGCGTGACAGGTTGCACAAAAGTTAAGTCTCGAAACTTACCTTATAAGTTTAAAAGTTCTATCCGTAAAGTTACTTTCCAATGAGAGAACATACACAAAAAGCACAACACTATTATTTCACGGTAACCACACTTTAAAAGTAAGTCATAAATTAGTTTTATCGCGAGTTCAGAACAAAACTCCGTGCGTGACGAAACAACTCCCACACTCCAGCATTCATAAGAAACTAAAATAACGGACGGAAGCGGCAAGCGAAGCAGTTGAGCACGTTGCATTCGTGAAGTCATTTCAAAACAAAGTCATAGTAGCGCCATCTATGATTTGGAAGATAAACTAAATGACTCCTTTAAAGCTTTCCATAGATGTGGTAGCGCTGTCATCTTTTCAATTAATAAATATCGTGAGAACTAAAATGAGCAATTTAGTCATTGTGCTTATAGATGGCAGCAAAAGAATTATATTAAAACTATGACTGCAAACGTGACGGCTGTGAGTTCGATTCCCACTCAACACGCAATGTCTAAATTTCTTAATATAAGGTTCAAGATATAAAAAAAAGTATCAAATAATAGAAATCGAGGTTATTAATTGGTTCTTTATATGCTTTTATTATACAAAACCAATAATTTTTACATTTTTAAATGTAAATTTATATTAAATTTATATTTAAAAATATAAAAAAATAAAAACATACTCTTCCAATGTTAGAATAAGGGTCCAGGCTGTTAGTGGCTAATCTCTCTGGAAACTTACTGATATATGATGTCTCAAGTAATACTGCCTTCTGCATCTGGTTCTTAATCCAACAGATAAGCGATAACCTTTTAAGATGTTATTCAGGCTTTCTGTTATTAAGTGATTAACTAAAACCACTTTGAACTATTGGCACAACGATTTGTCAATGTGTGATTTGTAATTATTAATTTCTTGTATGAATAAATTAATTAAAGATTTATTTACATTTCACACATAGTAAGTTACTGTTAAAGAAAAAACAGTTTTTTTTATGAACATGCATAAGCTTGTGCATAAATATATTTCTTTTTTACAGGCAATTACATAAATTGATTAACACCACTTTTAGAAAACAAAATTTGAGGCTACTTTTATTAAGTCTTATGGAAATTATTGCAATAATACTATTTAAATGCAATAGCAAATGTTAAACAATAATGATGTTTTTTTATATCATCTTTTCTGAATAAAAATAAAATAAATCAGTCCATCACATTCTAATTGCGGTTGAACCAATTGCTTATAAAGTCAAATAAGTTTTTTTGCTTTGCATTGCATTCCTAAGGGTTGGCAGAGGGAATTTTGTGTTAATTTTACATTATACTGTACAGTATTTTTTGAAGAAAGTTTCATCTTTATTTAAATGTTCTTCAATTTTTTTTAAATTATATATAGAAATTCAAAAATGCAATAGAGATAACTCCATTAAATTCCTCTCTTTTCTGTTTCAAGGAGATAATCAATTTGTTGTTAATATTTTTACTGACTTTTTTCACTTTCAGTGTCAGAATCACTGGACGGCCACATCTTTCTTGTATCGGTTTCTTTACTTGCATTCTCCAAATATTTATTTTGCGCTTCGATTACACTTTTACTGTCTGTACATTTTGCATACATATCCAAAGCTTCAGAATTTAATTCTAGGAATGAATGTCCCCAAGAAAACTTTGATAGATAAAAAGTTGCTTCCCTTTTATGCCCTGTAATGAACATTGCTGCTGCTAAAGCTTCAACACAACTTAATTGATATGGTTTTCCATAATTAATAGGATTAGCAGCAACAAGAAATGGTAAAAGCCTTGGATGTGGAGATTTCATTCTACCAAAAGGAGTTTCATCAATTTTAGCCCATGAACAGTCTATTACTGCTAATCCATTCTGCTCTATAATTTCTTTGTCATTTGGACTAACACATTGTGTTCCTACAGGAGATAAAACTAGGCCTTGAAATTTTTGTCCAAGCTTTAAATTCTTTATAAGGTTATGTCGCAATAGTTTACGACCGGAACATTTTTTTGGATCGCAATGGTTTAAGTCCCACATGCTTACTGCAAATGTCGCTTCGACTCCTTCGTCCTCAGAATCATCTGTCCCATCATCACTGCTATCTGAAGATTGTATACTTAAATCGTTTAGTCTTTCTGCATAGTTTCTTTGAACATGTTGATTAGACCGTATTCCACGGGTTGCTCCTTTTTTTCCAGGCGCCATTATATCTGAGAAAAATATTTAATTGTTCTTTTTAGGTGAGCAGAGAATAAAGATTATAAATTTGTGTATAGTAAAAAACAGCTAAGTTTGTTTTGAATTGCACTGAAACTCAGCACATATTACTTTGACTTTGACAGTGACAGCTATCAAATCTAATAAATCTCAATTCTTAAGTTGACGATACTGGCTACGTTCTGAAATTTTATTACTTTCAAACATGAAATAAATAGACCTTCATTTGAATCTTTTTAGTTTATAACAAATAAAATAAAACAAATAACAGGTAAAAAGAAAACAGTTTATCTGACATTTATTTGTCAGTTTTTTATACATTACTTCGAATAGTAAAAAATTGAAAACCACATTTGTAATTATTTTATTTTGGAGATTACGAATAACTTCAAAATTGATTTTACTCGGGGCAGGATGAGCAGCGCCTCAATGGCGGGTGAGTTTAAAAATATAAAATATAACAATAAAAAATATATTATGTATTATTTAAAAGATTTAATATATTGGGAATATGTAGCACTCATTGTCTTCTTTCGTTATTTGCTCGAAGATATATTTTATGACATATATGTAAGTTGTTTAAAATTCTAACATAGACTATAATAATTGGAGTAGGTACATTAGGAGTGTGCCTGTCTCGTGACTCATTATAATTAGGTATGCCGTAATAATACAACAATAATGAAACTTAAGTTGATATATAGAATCACGTCCATTCTATGTTGTTAGTTATTCAAGGACATATTGTAGTTTTTTTTATATTAGGGGTAAGTTTTTTTATTTCTTATAAAATATTTAATCATAGGATTTTTAAAAAAATGATTTATACTCATATGACTAGCCGTTGTAGCGCAGGGGCACCAGGGTGTGACTGTAACACGACGTTTTGGGTTCGATCCACACTCAGGGGAATGAATTATTATTTATTAATATTTCATTTCTTCGCTTAGGCAGTAGGCACCAAGGCTAAAGCCTGGCGTTGAGTTGCCCCATTCTACACGCACTGCCTCGGCGGATAGTAACAGAGCGTTTTAATATTGAGTTCCCTCTGCCTATCCTGCTATATGCAGGATACAGCGTTGTTGATTTTTTTATACTCGTATGAAATTTCTTCTTCATATGAAATGAGTTCTTTATCATTAAAATTCTTATTATGTTCATTAATTTAGTAAACTCATACTACTGTTCTTTTAGTAATTATATTTATGTAGGTACATGTACGTAATATTATCTTTAACACAAAAGTATATAATTTAAAATATTTAAGATATTTTCAGAGGCAAAAATTCTCGCTATGGAGCACAACTTTAAAGTTTTTTTCCTTTAACATAATATACGGAATATTTATAATAGTCTTTTTAATTATTTTAATTAACGTATACTTAGATGATTACTAACGCGTGAAGTAAGTTTCTAGATTAAATTTTGAGGAAATCTTATTCGATTCTAAAAGAGAGCGAGGTTGGCTTATCCCCGCTATTGTGAGTCATAATGCTCTAGCAGTAAAACCAACGCATTGCAGTGTATACAGTGAGGCTGTGTCTTTTAAAGCAAATACTTAACTATTTAAATAAATAATTTATTTTATTTATTTATCTAACTTATTCTATCTTTATTTCACAAGCTTTATTAGTAGATACATACATATCAATTACGCTATCTCACGCTTTATCAAATTTCTATAGAAATTAAAATAACTGTAATTTACAAACAATACAACGATAGCCGGTACATAATTTAAGTGAACCGATCGATATACTGTGTTTGACAATTGTGAACCATCATTAATGACTCAGGAGTGAGCACCGACAGGCGGCTTTTCGTATTTGCAAATACGTTGTAAAAATTAACTAATAATAAACGGTAAGTCCGTCAGGGTTTGTTAATTTCATATGTTAAATTTATGCTTAAAATTTCTCTAATAAATGAGTAATTAAATATGATGAAATTTATTTAAATATTTGTAGTGATTATTAACGGGTCTAATTTCTTTATTAATGCTATTTTTTTAACTGTATGGTGAGGTAACGTATCTATATAAGATTAGGAAATATATACTGAACTATGTTCTGTTTTGTGCATTTGCGTGTTATATAAACTAAAAAGTTTTATTTTCTTCCTAGCAATTCCGTTGGTAATGTGTATACATAAAATAACTAAATAATAGTTCTCTCTCTAAATCTATCTCTAGACTAGAGGCTGACATTGTTCTATGGGACAACGTTTGATTGTAATCGCCATGACTACGGGTTCGATCCTTACTTGATAAAGCGATTATACTTCAATTATTTTCCTTTTTTCACTCTGTTTAGAAAATTGAGTGATGGATTATCTTAATTCTAGGTTCCCTCTGCTTACCCGGGAGAAGCGTAAAGCTGCTTTTTTCTCCAAACTAGAAG
>FAPP01031429.1:0-10189 GCA_001485965.1 Heliconius ismenius | reverse complement strand
GGTCGAGCCGCGTGGTGTGCCTATTAATACGCATTAAATAAAAATGATTTGATTAAAATACATTGAAATCAAAATATACTTGGAAATTTTATTAAAACATAGATGATTTATGTTAATTTAATATGAATGACATTGATGATAAGTAGTATCCTACCATATCTTATTTATTTTATTTTACTTTAAACACAGAATACATAATATATATTTAAATTTAATAAAATAATAGCCATTCTATTATCTAAGTCACTAAAAATCTTAACATTCTTATTTAATTTGTACTTTTATTCGACACAATTCCATCTTGTACTCATAAACGAGTATTGTACGTAGTTCCTGAGATTAGTGCGTTCAAACAAACCAACCATCTTGAAAGATGGTACTCTACTTGAAAAATATATGAGTAATTATGTGTCATTCTATTAAATTCTGTATTGTATTCAATGATATTGAGTCATGTGGCTTGGCGCTAGCTTCACTAGCTTCGATGAAATATGTTTAGTTAAAATTTTGGGATTGACTATATTACATTATTTATTGATGAAAAGAAACCTAGTAAAAAAAGTTAAATTGTTTGTGAAATGTAAAAATAATGCAGGCTTTTCTTACTTGAGGCCTGGGACCGTCACTTAAATAAATATTTTTTTAAGACTGCTAAATATTATGTGTACGCTTAATATATTGAAATATTGTCCGATATTATAGCCGCTACAAATTTATATGTCCCATTTATGATTACAACTAGCAGATAAATCTACTTTAATATCCTATATATTTTTCATTCCGCGTGTGAATTGTTATACTACATATTCTTAATTATTGCTAAATCAAATTCTACCTAAATTACTCAGATATTGTTACATGTTTTTGCGAATGCTCAAATTGCTAATTTCTATTTCAATCTAAAACAAATATACCTGTATAAGTAAAGCTGTATACAGTACGGTCGACGGGAAATGGCCGCGGTAGCTTTAGATTTGTTGTTACGATTGTTTTATTAGTCTATTATTTTATTATATTATATTTTTCTTCCCGACTGAACAATTCACAAAAGTTTAAACAACCTAACTTGAAAACAGCCACAATTCTTCGACCGTATTATGTAAAAGTTTATAGCGGCAATAAAATTTGACGACACCTCTTTTTATTTGATCAACGCCACACTTAATATTACAAAAAAGCATCAATTATTAAATTATATTAATTTTGCAGATGCGAATATTCAAACATGTTCACTGCGAGCGCGAGCGTGGCTCTGTTCGGGTTGACGGTGTTCTACAGCGTCGCCATATTCGGCCTCTACCTGTCCGACACATTCCACTTCGAGCGCCGTCCCGCGCACCCCGTGCCGCCCAGCTAAGTTTAACATTGCATTGTTATAGTACCTAAATTAGTATCTAGGGTCGTAGCTAAAAGAACTTGAAACGCCATCTATTTTATGTTTTGGTGAGACGATTTATATTTATCAGTTTTTATTAACCCCTCCTATGATAGGATAGAACACAAATAAAAATAAATTAAAAGTATTTTATTTCTTGTTAAGATAAATTTACAAAGTGTTTTTTTTTATTATTTAAACATTGCCTAATGTCAAAGCCTCCAGGCATACCCCCAATCATTATGTTCTTGTCGGTCTGTATCAAGATTCATTTAAAAAAAACGTCTCTTAATGGGTAATGGATTCACTTAATGTCAATGTTGGGAACCCTTTACTTATTAAAGTTGACAAATATGTATAAGTTTGCATTCATTTCATACCTTCGTTTGTATTGTAAATTTTCACGTTTAGTCAAATTTCGTAATTGTAGGTCCACAGTACCATACAGAGTTTGCACGCGGTGAATTTCATACAAAATGCACCAAAAACTATAATCGCTCGTATTTTTAGATTGCATTGACTTTTCATTTTCTGAGCTCAGAGACTATGACTCTGGTTATTTGATATTAATTTCAGCTTAACATATCCGATACTCGATCTTGAAATAAGCAGTCTAGAGAGACATAAAAACAGACGAACAACGAAATACTATAAGGATTAAAATTCTTTTTGTACGTAACTCAAAAAAATTTACTACGTGTACGTCGAAAGCCTCAAAATTGAAAATGTTGATAAAACTATATATTTTAATATAATTTATAATATCTTGGTTAGATATTTGCATTTTAACTCGATTTCCTTTATAAATATAACAGTACTTGTATTATTTTTAATGAATTTCTTGTATTTTACTTTTTTCTACTGTTTTTTTTTAAGTTCCATATGCTGTTTTTTGCTTTCCTGAGGTTGGCAACACTGCTTGCTTTAAAGTTTAAATGTCGTATTTGTGGTTGTCCGTCGTGATGTCTAAAAGAAACATTATTTGTAAAACTAAAGATGTTTAGTTTTGTTTCCGCTTTTTTTTTCTTCAAACTTAGAATTACTAAGCTTAAAAGTTTATATTAATACACCAAAATTCTGCTTGGAAAAGGAAAAAGGGTAGGTAACTATATAAAAGTAACTTCACGTCGTGATTTTGGCTCTTGGCGCGTTTAGTGTAGTTTAGACTTTCAAAACGAATTTAATGTTTTAATATGGAATTATTACATGTGTAGACGCGTGGTTATACTCGAAGCATGCCGTCTACATCGCGGTCGCGAGGCTCGGGGCGCGGGCCTGACGGCGCGCCACGGAATCAAGTCATAGCACCTATGTCGGAGCGGCAGCAATTGGCTCTTGTGATGCAAATTTCATCTCAGGATGCTCCCCCAGGTGAGGTGAATTGATAAATACATTACTTATAACAAATAAATGGGTAAAATATAACTTCCCGCCTTTTTTGGATTCAGTCGTTCCGACACCAGCTGAAGAACGCAAACGCAACAGACAGCAGCGAAATGAACGCGGCGAAACACCTTTGCACATAGCTGCTATTAGAGGAGACCATGACCAAGTAAAAAGACTTCTTGACCAAGGCCAAGATCCTGATGTCCCAGACTTTGGTGGTATGTTTTATTTGTTTACAAACATGTTATTTGACCCTATAACACAATATATTTTATAACTTCGTAAATATTAACATAGACATAATTTAATACCTCTGGGCTGTATTTAAAATACACAATTTTAAACATTTGATTTTGAAAATTGTGTTTTTATTAATTATTTGGTGTATGGGAATGTCTTCGAATTTAACAATTGACTTTATATAGATTCTTTCTAAATATTTTAAATTTAGATAATGTAATTTTCACTCATAACAACAATGTTTTTATCTTAACATACTATTGTCATAAAAAAATAAATTTACACAACTACTATTCCAATGAGACTCGCTATATTTTAAAATAAAACAAATTTAATATATAAAACTTTCTTTGTACCATAATACACTAATTAGGCAGTTTTTGGAACTGTCACCAGCTTAGATACATGTAACAGAAAAATTACAAAATTGCTTTCAATGTATTCTGTATAAAGTAGACTACTTTCAATATTTTACTTTCCAAATGAATAAAATATATTTAAAATATGTTTCTCCTATTAATATACCATGTTTACATAATTATATTGTTTTTAAAACTTTATTTCAATACAGTATTAGAGATCCAGTGTATTTTAACAGTAAGCATGGGTATTTAACAACAGTGCACTGTATTACTAAGCTGTGCACTTGCCAACTTGGTAGCCCAGACCCTGTAAAATCTGGTGCCCCCCTGTAAACACACCTTTTAGTGTTAATAAATTTTATTGCAAATTTTGAGTAATATATTGCATGATTTGACAAATTGTAACTTATATTGTGCTCGACACCTATTCAATTTGAATTTTACTGTGTACATGTAATAGTTACCTAATAAGCATACATTTATTAATTACATATTGTGTGTCATATATTATACCTAATAATATATTCTCCAACCCAAAAGTAAAGGCATAAAACCCTGACAGATAAAGAAAAAAAATATTATTACACTTATATTGAATGAATCCCTCAGCGGCTTAGCAAGTAAAGTGGTGTAGCTTGATCTACAATTTATAGTATAATTTGTTAAATTACAAGGTGCTCTCCAATCTAACAAATTCAATAATCCCACATTGCCCTACAAAACATTTGCCAAATTACTACAGGTACACTGTATTAATTATACAATATATTGCCAATCATATATAACATTTTCACAAGTAAACGACAAGGTGAATAACAATATTTTTATTTTTCGAAAGTTTTAAAGTAATAAGGAACCACAAAATTAGATATTTTGAACGAATGATATTAAAATTGTTGTAATACTTACATTGTTATAATTATAATAGCATGTTAAACTCACATGGCCACTTTATACTTTATGAAATTTGTGTTTTTTATTTGTGATATAATTTTCATTAAATATAACTTAATTTCTATTAATAATGTTATATTGTGTTTTTATGTGGTTACTTTTCAAGAATAGTTAAATGCTTCTTGAGATCTAATAATTCAGTAATATATATTTTTTATTATAATTGTGATTCCTTTTTTTTTATTCCTTTTTAAGTCCATCAGCATGATGCCCAACTAAACGCAACAGTTGTGGGTTCAATTCCTGCTTGGGGCAAGGGATTATTTTCCATTCAAACAAAACAAATCTTGGCGTTCTCCCCCCAATGGAAACCCAGTGCTTTAATATTAGATTCCCTTTGTCTACCCTGCTATAGGTTGTATACAGAATGAAAAGTGAATTTATAAAATTAAACAAATTAAAAATAGTGTATTTATAAAGTGATGCCATTAATCTTGTAGTGCTGTATTTTGGAAAATAAATGTTTATATAGTAGTAGTATAAGTATAGTAATAAAAAGTATAATATATGAAAAGTAATGGTAAGTAATATTTATTCGATATAGTCTTTTTAAATTACAATAACATAAAGGCTTTGTTATCTGTATTAGATTTCGTTCCTTTTTATTTTTTGATTGTTGTAATAATCATGGAATATGTAATTGCCACCACAAATGATTTGTGATGTGTATTTCATATTAATATACACTATGAAGTAAAAGAAGTTGTCTATTTCAAAATAATAGTTTTTTTTATTTATATTTATCGGGTCAAAAGTTAAAAACGTTTGTCGGAAGGTTGAAAGGAAGCATTAACAGGAAATGTTAACACTAAATTGCATATCAACAATTGCAAATCACGAATATAATTTAAAAACTGAGCTCTGACTCTGTTGTTGTATAAGTAAAAAGTACTCAAAAAATCTTAATTAAAAAATCATTACTATTAAAAATTATAGCTGATAATAATTGTTTTGTAATTTTTTTATGTTGCATTCACTTAATTATTTTGCCTATTTTTTATATTGTGTTATTATAGTTTTTATTTATTTATATTATTAATTTGTTGCCTTTTTGATGTGTTATCGCTTTGTTATATTATCGTGATATATTTTTGTACATAACAGGCTGGACAGCACTGCATGAAGCGTGTAGTTATGGGTGGCTAGAAGTTGTCGTGATCCTCGTCAATGGCGGTGCCAACGTTAATGCGAAAGGGTTATATGACGATACCCCACTACATGATGCCACTTCTTCAGGAAACTTAAAGATGGTCAAATTTCTCATTGAACACGGCGCTGATCCATTTGTAAAAAATTCGAAAGGAAAATCACCGTCTGATTATGCAGCTTCACACATTTATGATTACCTACAAACTTTGAAAGGTAAGATATTCATTATTTTTGTAGACTTTAAGTAAGGACACTGCAATGCTATGTATTCTTTTTTTTACCTTCACGCCTGTATCCCGCTTGTAATAGGATAGGCAGAGGGCACCTAGTGAAAATCCATTTCGTTTTGATCAAAAAATCATGTTTTGAATGGTGAAGGTCAACGGCGCTCTTTTTCTTCTGATTTTTTATTCCTCCGAGTGGGAATCGAACCTCAAACTATCATGTTGACAGTTTATCACGCTCAGATATGTCGTTGCCAAACGTCTCTCATTTCACTAGCTACAACATATTCAATAGTGAACAATTGGTACTAGCAGAATATTGTATTATGTACTGAAATATAATACATTTAGTATTATATTTAATGGCGTCAGCGCTGAATGGGCGTATGGCAGTATGTCTAGGGGTCATGGATACATTGTACAATAAATAATAGATTTATATATTGTTCACTATTTGTTAACTTTTGTAACAAAAGGATAATTTTGTAAGAACTGAGCAAACCGCCAGTTCCATAATGGAGGTGGGCGTTGCTTCATATCTAGAACGAGACTGCTGGATCTACACTCATCGTAGTACTACGATACGGTCTCTCTTCCCCCTAACACGACTCTGTCCTCTTGCCGCCACGCCATTATAATAATAAAACACGTCACGGTGCTTATGTTTAACTACTCCTAAATTTAATCAAATCAGTTAGTTTTTTCTTCGACATTATATTCCAAGACGTATTTATGTGCTGCTCCTGTAGAAGGAGCGCAGACGCTTCCAACCTGTTTATAAAAAAGAACACAATGTAGCCAATACATTGTGAAGTACCAACGGTAATTCTCATGCATAGCTTTTATCTATTTTAATTTTGATATAAACAAAAGTAAATCTGTTTCCGATATCAGAAATAATTTAGTGTAAAAATATAGCTTACGAAATACCTAATATATTGTTAATAAAATTATCAATTCATCAATCAAATTGCGGCCAGTCGTGGCGCAGAGGCACCAAGTGTTCTACAATATCGGCTGGTTGTGGGGTAGTGTAAACAGATTAATAACTTTACTTCCCCTAAAATAACTAAGAACTCTTAAATACAAAAACCGTCGTAGGGAGGCCATCATTACGTTACTTTTGTTAGTCTTTTTTAAATCTTGTGTCGATGGGCATTATCAATATTTTCAAAGTTGAATATTTCCTTAGCGTTATAAGTTAGTAGAATCGAAAAAAATATAATTATTGATTAAAATATATAAGAATATATAATTTATACTCAATAAATACGTTACAATTTATTTTTATTTAAAAAATACGTAAATTTGACGAGATATAGATTTTTAAAACATATAAGTAGAAGCAAAAAAATACATATTTATTCATAAAAATATGTACAAGAATGACAATAAACATATGTAAATATTTTTTTTATTTGAAAAATACAAAAATTAAACGAGAGATAAGTACTAAAAATTATCGATTTTGGTTATGATAATGTTGCCAGTGGAAAAATTAATTATTAACAAATATAATTACATAATTATTCACCATAAATCTGAGACATTTAAGAACGTGTAAACATATAGGTAAATAAAATATCTTGAAATTTATTTTTACTGTACTTTAAAAATATTATTATTTTACGTGTAATGGAACGTTTCCAGGGGCGTGTTGCTTAAGCTGTCGTTATGGCCGCACCATAACGTCAACGTCGTGATGTTAAATTTTCCTTTATAAACTAAAGGTGTTTTGTTAAAAAAGTTCTCTACCCGCCAGCAAAATAAAAACTAAACGGGCCGGGCGTCGTGACATGCAAAGGAGAGCACTCTCGCATAATAAAGGGGAGTCGATTTTTTATGTTCTTGAATATAGCACGCCGCACATAAATCGCCAATCAATCATAAGATACTCCTTTTGTGAAAAGTTTGTGGTTAAAATAAGAGATGTTGTTTCAATGCATAAAATTTTAATATGAAAAACAAAACGTTTATCTATTAATGACAACCTCAATATTTATCTTTTTCCATAGTGTCTTCTGGCCTATGTGTAATTAATTATGTACTCTTCATGTAATACTAATTAATTAATGCGTGTCATTTATTTCTAATTTTACATTGACATGTTTTGGTGTTAAAGGATGTACAGGAAGTATGTTCTTGGAAAGTGTTTAGTTTAATACTATTATGTATTTAACCTTGGTTTTGATTGCTTAATAAGATTTCAAAATGTATTGATTATTCCATAATACTTGTGCTGTGCAAATGTAATATTTCAAAGTAGACTTTGATTACAATATTTTATTAATGTTATAAATATCGCTAATACCCAATGAGTTAGGTTATCACATATGATTAAACAACCTATCTGGGATAAACAACAAAAAATATCGCCAGAATTATTTTAAGAATATTATGCACTCTTTACTTTAAATAGGTCATGCATTTTTAATTGAAACACAATGATCACATTAAGCATCAGGACAAAAGTAGTAATTACTCGGGCACATCATGTTCACAGTACAAATTTAGTGAAATATTTTACATTTATACCAGATATATTACAGATGAAACATTTCATATCTGAATATATTAGCTTAGGTTACAGATACAAAATTATTTTCAATTATTCATAAGTTTTGGATTGTGTTGTTTGAGTATTAGATTTATCAGAGATGCAATGAGATCTTTACAGAATCTGTTATTGACAGCTTGCTACATACTTTTTGTTTATCTTTTTCTAATAAAAAAAGCTCTTTGTACTTATCCCTACTGTATACTAAGTGCTAGTGTGTCAGCTCAACACACCAAAACAAAATTGTTCATAACATGTCTCATTCAAATGCCCCCCAATATCCTAAAAGTTATTTGAAAATGTTTATATGAGAGTGAGGTACAGCTATAAATAGTTTTTTATTTTAGATGTCCAAAAGTATAAGTTACAATAAGGGTGCTCTGTAATATCTCTAATTTATATGACATTAAGTATTAAAATAGTGATTTTGACAAACAGATAACGCGAGAGCTGCTCACACAGGTCGAACAAGGGATGACAGCAGTAAAAAAGGCAATGCAAGTGCAAATAGCGATTCTAGCAAACGAAGCAACATGGAGGGCCTAGCGCAGGGCGAAAATTTCGAGGGCAAGGAGGCCTCGCAAGAAAAAGGCAATAATGTTGAGAATAGAGATGGTAAAAATAAAATTAATAACAAAATAATTTGCATTTCTTTTCCAATTTCATCACATTGACTCTGGTGTTATATTGTTATGTTTCTCTTTGGTGTTGTAGTAATTTAAACATTATTAAGATGTACAATTTAAGAATATGTGAAGTATTATAGATGTAATTAACTACAACTTAGTTATTTTGTGTGTCTCTTATATTTATAGAGGGAACTCAACTTAGTAGTGGGGTGGTATCATCAACACAAGATGAGCTGGGCACTAGTTCAAAAAGATCGTATGTAGAGGATAATCAGGAGGCAGAAGCCACAGAGGATGATACATCAAAACGAAAAAAGAGAAAAGATACTGAGGAAAAGGAACCCATGGCAAAACCTGCCCCTGTAGCAAGAGGAAGCACTGGCCGGTAATTATGACTAGCTATATTTGGTATTAATTTTTTATTATATTATTTTTGTTTTAAAGGTGATGAAATGCATTATTTAGTTAGTATATTTATGAGTTGGTTTTGAAAATATCCTAACAGAATCCTAACTGGTAGCAAACCTCCGGGACCTGCAAGTAAGACTGGTGCAACACCATTGGGGAAAGGTTCTCAATCAGGAGGCAAGGGAGGTGGATCATCAGGGAAAGGTGGACAAGCGCAGGGAAAGGGTGGTGGTGGAGCGAAGGCTAATGCTCAAAATACACATCAGGTACACCTACAGTACATTTATTCTCTGGTTATATTTTATTATATTTAAGTGGACTAAGATGTTAGGTCAAAGGATAAGTATAAGACCACCATCGCACATTGGAACAGAGTTAAACAGTGAATGTGGTCATTGTGAATTTGAGGGAAATAATTTGAGTTTTGCTACTGATCATGTCCCAAATTCGAGTGGATAGTGTACTGTTTTGATATTAGTCTCTCTGCTTACCCAGTTATTTGCAGTATAAAATGTAAAACTTAAAAAAGTTAAAATATATAACAATTAATAAGATATATTTTATAACAATTTTTACAACAGGGGAAGTCTGGAGCCGGTAAAAACTCATCAGGGTCACAATCTGGTAAACAAGATCGAAAAAGTCCTGTAGCAAGCCCAAAGCCTACCCAAGGGAAGGATAATGACGGTGATGATGACCAGAAAAGCCAAGAGTCGTCAGCGCCGAAAGTTCCTCCACTTAAAATTGTTATTCCTGGTGGTGCAGGTGGTTCAGGAAGCAGAAATGAACAAGAAGAAGGTACAGTGCTCTATTTTAAATGTTCTATTTAAAATTTGCACTAATTATGTCAAATTGTTTGATAGAAGTATAAATGTTAATTATAAATTATAGTCTGGCAAATATGT
>FAPP01031398.1:0-10071 GCA_001485965.1 Heliconius ismenius | reverse complement strand
TGCCAGGAAGAAGAAGAAGACTCTGTTTCCATTAAGACGCTTCCGTTCCGAATTCTGGAGGTATTGCGTGTTTAGTGTCGGATCTTAACGCTACGCTTTGCCTCGACACCAGAAGCGTAGAAATGAAAATATGAAATATTTCATTTCCTCGAGTAGTAGCTGACACTTTGTCTTTTAATAAGAAAAATGTTATAATAACTTTTAAACATATTACTATTTAAAATATCATTCAGATATTAAAAAATAGACTACCTGCTGATATTTATACATTTGTTTAAATTGTGCACATCAGAGTACCTACATAATAACTGTTACTTTTGCCAAATTTGCAAGAACCGAGGTGGTAAGGATTAGTGGATATTTTCGAGGAGCCGTTAACGATTCGTGGCACGTAGTCCAAAGCAAAATTACCCCGCGGCCGGGCAGCGGGAAGCCAGCCAACTCTCATCATATTAAAGCGTGATGATAATGAACGTGCTTTATGTTTCTACTTCTCGAAAATCTATGCTTTTACACAAGAAAATACGACAACTGCTTATGCTTGAGCTTGAGATAAAATGGTGATACTTGAAAAATCTTGAATTAGGGCTGAGTGTCAGTACCTTTTTCGTGCTTATAATTTTTATTTTTCAACGACTTGGCAATTATAGATAAGTTTACTAATAAATACTGACATTTTTATGTTAAGAAATATGTTATAAAAGTAACAAAAACAGAGTTGGAGACAAGTTATTTTTTTTTTTTAATTTTTATATTATTAATTAAGTTAACATATTTTTTTTTCTATTCTGACAGGTGCTCAATTCTTAGTACAAAATACAAAGACTGTAAATAGTAAAAAATCCAATTCACATACCTATACTGAAAAGCAAAGTCGTTTTTACGCACGCTTTGGCAAATGCCTTGAGTTCCATTTATCAACACAGCAACGTCTCGATGGAGAAACAGAGTGTCTTAACTCTAGAAACTCTCTTCCTGCCCTGTTTGCGAGAAAAAGCATGACATGGCTTTTCGAAGTGGTCATTCCAATTTCTACAGTAAATATTTCCCTTCGAGAACACTTATCCAAAAAATAAAACTGTACCTGGCAACAAAAGCGCAGATAAGAATCGAACAATTGTCACTCGTTTAAAAGTTAAATTAGTTCGGTCAGCATTTTTCTCGCTCAACGCCTGAATAAAACATAAGACTTTTTGCTATCCTAATGAGCTAGCTAAGTCTTTGTTTTCTTGGTGACTGCATAAGATCCAAATGAAAGTGGGATCAGCGGTGGCGTGGATCAAATCGCACTTAATTTGTCCACGTCAGGGGCCGCCCTCGCCTGATGGATGAGGGCCAACTGCGCGTACCCTGCTTTTAATTGATACCGTCATTTTTATACTGAGCCCTGCCTCTACTTCAATTATATAGGTCCTTTCGTATATTAGTGAGGCAATGTAAAGAATTACGGTACTACGTTTTATTAACATCTCTACCGTGGGATATTGCGCGAAGCTGATATATTTAAATTAGAACCTATTGTTGAGACACTCCGTTCCGCACTTTCCGGCGAGTTTTTCAAGGCATCGCGTGTTGAGTGGCGAATCTCAACGCCGGACTTTTGCTTTGGTGCCGACGAAATTAAAATATTAATGAAAATATTAATATACAATGAAAATATTGATATACAATTATTTATTCCCCTGAACTAGGGATCGAACCCACAACCGTCATGTTACAGTCACACCCTTGTGCCCCTCCGCCACCATGGCCTCAGATTATAATTTAGAATGCGGGCTATATTCAGTATGCCTATTCTGCAAACTAAATAAGAGTAAAATTGACCATATCTGTTTCACAAAGTAAGTAATAGATGTCGCTGTCTATGTATATTTATAATCAGCTTATATAGAACGAAAATTTATTAATTCCAAGTTTTAATTAAAAACTTACATTTCTTAAAGTTATAAAAAGTCAAATCAACAAAAAAATATTTTATGCCATATATGTATGGTAATATTTTTAATGCTAACCAACAATTACCATTATCATTGTTGAGAAATAAGATTTTTTTTAAAAAGATAATCTTCAGAAGTAAGAATAGACCTCAAAAAGGGAAACATATGAAAAGGTATGATAGGGGTTTTCTTTTATCTAACATCTGCCACAAGGTACTCAAATTATACTTAACGGTACAAATAGTCTATTCTCATGTTCAGATATTTATATTTTAAAAAATATTTGATTTCTTAATTTTATATTCATTCAGTAGTCTATTCTGTTGAAGCGTATAAAACAAACATTTGTTTCAGCTAAATAAGATTGATAGATCTTTATTTTATAGAAATATTTAAAAATTATGCATATTTTTCTAATATTTAAAAATATTTAGGGCTAGAATTTTTCTCGGTCAGGTAAAACAGAACATCATAAAGGTTTCTACAACACTGTGAACATTTTTTCTGATTGAATGCAGTATATGCGTTACAATAAAAAATATTGGTATTTTTTACATTTTTCCCAGCTTCACGCTGGCAAGTATCCCGCACATAGCAGGGTAGGCAGATGGAACCTGCGATGCGAATTTTAGGTTATGGACTGTCTCCGTTACCAATAACACACTCCCGTTCCCTATTTTAAACCGAGTTCTGAAGGCAATGCGTGTAAGTGGCAGAACTTTTCGCCACACTTTGCTTCGATACTAGAGCAAAGAAATGAATCAGCTTCACGCTATATCCCACAACCCTGCTGGTTGGCAAAAGAAACCTAGTGCTAAGACACTTTGTTCAACCGAAATGAAAAAAAATAAATATTTCATTTCGATCGAATCGAACACTCAAGCTGCCGCGTTATAGTCACACGCTTGTGCCACTGCGCCACGAGTGAGCTCTATTTATTACATCGCCAAAACAAACCGTATGAAGTAACTGAATATCTAAGTTAGTACAATAAATTCTTGGCACAGCGAAGCGAATGTGCCAGATATATGAAACAAGAGACATTCTTAAAGACCTAGGCATAGTACTTACAATATGTTTCAATGGAAATTTATGATTTAAAACAATATTTTGAAAAGTACTTCAGTAAAATACTTACTGACTTTTGCTGTAAAAAAATATAAGTAATTTAAAATCTTATATTACATATTACTATTTATAAAATTTATATAAGAATTAAATTTAAAAATATATTATTCTCAACAATATAATTCTTTTTTCTTAAAGGAAATCTAAAATACATTGCATTCATTACTATTTAGCGGGTTTGGCAGGAATCCTATGCTCAGAGAGTGACTCCATTTCCTGCTACGTGCTACGGTTGCGACAACGCAGCTCGAAGCCGTAGCCGTAGCTTGCATAACTTCGAGTACCTTCCATTGTGAATAATTGTTTCTTGCTTTTTATTTGAAATTCAAGAATATAGGTCGAGTGTTCACTTTACTGTTAAGTTATAATATTTTAAAATGCTTATTTAACTATTATTGGAACGAGTTAATTAAAATCACTTGTTTTAGCATTAAAAATCAAATATGAATTATTTGAAAATTCAAAACATTTTATTGAATTACTTGTAAGATCAAACGCAATATGAAATTATTTCTGCCAATTTATTTATTGTTTAGATAAAAAATATAATCTCAAATTCATTTTAAAAAGTATTCAAGAAATACTTTTATACTGAAAAAAAAAACATATTTTTATTTAACAAAATAGATTTTATATAACAAAAATTGCGGTAGAGATCCTTTTAAGCAAATAGAGCCTATTGTATGAGACTCTCACCTTTACTAGTATCGGGATTACTACACGATACACAAGTTTTGTTTGTGTATTTTATTTTATAGGTTTTAAATGGTATATCTAAATTTGTGTGTGTTTATGTTTGTGCAATTGTTTGTGATGTGTTTGTGTATGTGTATAAGTTTAAAAACATAAACACATAAAAACAATTGATGTTGAATTTATTGAAAATCTAAGAAAAAGAGATATACTTTAACCATTAAGTTTAAGTTTATTGTTATTTCTTCATACATCAAACCATACAAAAGTAAATCTTGAGTTTTCCCAACTGTAACTTATAATGAAAATCACAAAGCTACATAACTATTTAAATATCTCAGTAGCAACAATACAAGAAGCATTTGCTACGGAAAAGCAAAGCTTTGCTATGCAAAAATAACATTTATTTTTTTCTCATTCATCTTATCGCATGTAATTTTCAAGTAATTAGCAGTCTTACAATACAAACCGTCATTAAGAGATATAATGAGGATTACCAATGGCAAAGTCTGATTTAGTGATCGGGAGTGTAAGAGACATTTGTTGGGACCATGACCCTATCTCGGCTCATCCGTGAATACTCAGGCTCTCATTTGCGTAATGTGATTACAAAAGCACATCTTTCGAGATAAAAGCGTAGGCTTTCTACGTAAGTAATGAATTCCACAGTCTCATCTGAGAAAGCGGCAAACCTCATAATTGTAAGGAAAAGCCCACGAAATCCCATAATCGTGTGTATCCTGCAACCAAAGCTGAATCGTAGACGTTGGTAGGTGATGCCAAGTAGTTCTTTTTAAAAATGGAACATATCCTGAAGAAGTTTTAATTACGCTTTTTGTAAGTAATATTTATTATGCTACGTTTTTTTAAGCATTTTGTTATGATAATTAAAAAAACAATCTAATAAATTCATATAACCAATCAAAAACACAACAAGACAACTCTGATAGAATTACACAAACATGAAAGCTAAGCGAGATCTTCAATGAAATATCGACATTGGAGTGTTGCTAGCGGTGCGCGGTGCGTTCAGTTTGTCCACAAATTTATTCACATTCCATTAGTACGTGTCGACAGTGGAGGATCGTGATAGATTAGTGGGACCATTTCCTCGTATCCCATGAATCTAAAAATGTGTTTTTTTTAGCCTTTTTATTCCATTGCTGATATCAGTATAATAAATTTTATATCCATTTTAATTCTTTTTAATTTACTCAATGTATTTTTAACATCTCTTTTATTTGGTGATAAACTGTATTCACTATTTACAATCGCTTAAATAAAACCGTCGTAACAGCTGTATCCTTCGTTCTGCACTCCTATCATCACTTGAGCTCGACGGTCAGGGTGCACTAACTTTGATGTATTTTTATGTGCCAGCAGCAAGCAAATAACAGAGAACTGCAGCTGTTAGCGTTAAAAGTTTTAACAGTAAAATATCTTCCCTGTAACTCTCGACGCGCTATCACGCGGCAATACGACGCGTTCAGATATACGAGCAGACAATTCCGTTTGTATAACATTTTCAACGTTTAACTTCGAAACTGTCAAATTACTCATGAAAATTCCAACTAAAAGTTGAATAAATGAAAGCGGTTATCACAAATTATTTAACTGCAACATTCGGCACACGGCCAGCGGACTGTTCAACGAATTATACTAAACTATTCAGGTCGAGAAAACCGCAGCAGCTCAGTTGTTTACCATTCGTGGATCATATTTCTAAGACTTTAAACCCTCAAAGATTATTTAATTTGTACCTCGACTACTAACAACGAAATTATCTGGTTCGATACACGGATTCGATTGCATACCCGTTTATATTGAATTGGACTCCAAAAGTAATTACATCGAATAGCAATATTCTATACCCATTTGTGCCTCATTTGGAAATAATTAGTTTGGAATATGAAACATTTTGCCTCCGCCAAGAGCATTGCTTGACCAACATTATACAGTACTAAGAAAGTGTCTTAACAGTAGGTTCCCCTGCATACCCTGCCGTGAGCGGGATCGATTATTTGATTAAATATTTTCTAACATTATTATTATTTGCTATTTCAATTAATTATTAATAAACGAATCAAGAGATTAACTAACTGATAATAATATAATGGGCTATTAAACTTTTATTAAATACTTCTGAAGTTTTCATCGTACCGAAAAAGTCACTTAATGAAAAGAAAACATAATTTCACTCTTAAAATGTTGTACGCCGGGAGATAAATAATAATTAAATGTAACTTATATCGATTAAAAACAACAAAATAACATTATAGTTTATCATTATCCAATTCTTACTTAATTAATCTACAAAATCTATACATCCCTAAATTATTTAACCCTATATTACTTTATCATATGAACATAGCTTAGTTTACTACGAAATATCAAGTAAGCTAAGACAATACAATAGAATGATGCTCCTTTATCACAGTGAAATTGCAACACGAGGTTGATAGATAACACTATACAGCTCCGTGTATCGCCGTCTGGTGCAGTCACCGTATATTGTTTTAATATATAAATACCCTCTGTTTTGGTAAATTTCAACTAAAAATAAATTTATTTACTTTATTATTTCTTTCATTTATTATTTATTATTCTTTCTATCTATTATTATTTCTTTATTATTTCTTAAATGCATTAATAAATAAGTTTTTATTATGATAATATAATCTTTTAAAAAACATCTGTTAACGTCTTCCAACAACCCGTAATAATATATTAATCTAAAATCTTTATTGTTGTTTTTCGACAGCTAAAAATATTTTTGTTTACAGGTAATTTTAGAACAACGAAATAGAGGTTTCATCTTGCCCCGTTAGCCGTAGGCGAAGTACCTACTCCCCCTCCAAGAGTTCCCCAACTTCAGGAAACTTGGCATTGAGTTATAGATTCCGAACTGCCTTCCAAATACTTATTTGTTTTGTTCAGTTTGACCGTAAACAAAGATATTCTTTCTGATCTCATATAAATTCGTAACGGGTATTTTTGTTTATGAAAATATTTGTAGGCATGAAAAGAGCATTATGTGTACGGTTGATTTACTCTAAGCTTACAATGAAATATGAATAGAATTCTTTCCTTGGATTTCATTGGATTAGATGGAAGTATGTAATATCAATATTTATTAAATTACGTTATTCTTATTAGATAATCTAATTATATTAATATCATTTTAGAGTAACATTTTTAAAAGATTTTGACAAAAAATTTAGGTCAATTTTTGTTGGCACTCTTTACACGCGTGATCTTCTAAGGTTTCAAGTTAGATGAAAATGTCGATAGCGTCCTGGCCATAAAAGTCCGGATCTAGGCCAGGGGCCGGGGCTCACGTCGCATCACCTTCCGTTCCACTTTATAGTCGCAGTCGTATGTCCCCGGCCGCAATTTATGCCTTTTTTCTTGTCTACCCTCTTATACTAATTACACTTGTTTCTAAGAACGTATTTTATACTAGAATACATTACAGGAAAATTTATTGATTTATACTACCCAATGGTAGTTTTTACCTAACATTGCTATAGCTCCTTTTCATTTCCATTAAAACTATATTTAGTCTTTAAAACAAAAAGTTAAAAACTTTATGACACATATACAATTAATTTGATTAAAAATATTGTATAAAGTGTGGGAATTTTAAGGAAGGAAAAAGGGTAATTTTATTTTAACGGATAGCTTAAAAATTTGATTGGTTGGTGTAAATGTTTTTGAGTGCTATAAGTTCATATTTAAATATATAAAAAATAAAAATAAATAAAAGAAAGCACTATAAAATTAATCCTCTTATTTTTTTTCATTATCTCGCCACTATTCTTATCTATATATGTGTTAAAAATACTTATTTATTGAGGCCAGTCATGACACAGGGGCACAAGCGTGCGACTGTAAACACTACAGGTTGTGGATTCGATTCCCACTCGTCGAAATGAAATATTTAATATTTTCATTTCCTTCCTCTTGTAACGAGGCAAAGCACGGCATTGATATCTGCTACTCAACACAATGCCTCCAGAATTCGGCGGAAAGAGAGTCACGTAAGTATTTTAAGGGGAATGGGCTTTATATTCATTAATACAAGATGTTACACAAATTAAAATTAAGAAGAAACTATTTTCGCATTTTATTTATTTACAATTCCTTATTAAATTAGGGCAATTTACATGGATAAATTTATTTGTTCAGGTTCCCTTATCGAAAGTCCACTTACTTTCAGAACACGTAACCTCATAAACATAAAAGAACGCTTCGCTAAAATTGTCAGGTCCTAATCTCGGCCTATTATTACCGAACCCGACTGTAAATTTTACCCAATACATATATATATAAAACAAGTGGAATTAATAAAAACATCCTGAATCATTATGGCGCATTTGGAACGTAATTAAAAAAGGCCGGGAAGAGTTTGTCTTTTGCTTCGTAAGTTTTTTTTGGAAAACAATTTAAATTGTAATTGGATTGTGTAAATTTTCAATATATCTTGGTGTTTACGTGTAATTTTTATATTTTGTACCTAATGTTACTTAAATGTTATAGTTTTTTAGTATCACGCTGTATTCCGCAGACTGCATGGTAGGGGAACCTTGTTTTAGTATACTCCGTTTCCTACTTTCCACCGATCTCTGGAGGCATTGCGTGTTGAGTGGCAGAACTCAACGCCGCACTTTACCTCGACACATTTCTCCGAGTGGGAATCAAACCTACAACCTGTTGCTTTTCAGTCTCTGGTCCTTGCGCCGTGATCTCAAAATAAAATATTTTAGTTGAATCGTAATAATTGTCAATTCATCACGCAATGTACACACGAGTACGCACAAATATATTTCCTTCTTTTATACGAATATATAAAAAATGAAGCCTTGCGAATTTAAACATTTTTTTTTCATTTCATCTAAGCCTATTTCGCCATTTTTTACTGGTTTACACAATAAGGCAAACAAAAGTTTATTCTATACAAACGTTTGTATAACTTCTCTGCTTATGCCTGTTACTTGTCTGTTTGCATCTGCTCCGCGGAAGTAAATGTACAAACTTTTGTTTTTATTAAGCTTTTTAATTCCCGCCAGACAATATCAGCTTCCGAGCAGTACTGGAACAATGATTACTGTATTAGCAGTATTAAAGCCGTTACTTACATTTGTTCTGGATTGTAAAGATGAGCATTCGTAGAAAAAACGTGTCATCTCCATAACTCCGTTGCCTGAGACCGCAGCGATATTAAAACTATAAAGTGCGGCTGGCGACCGATTCAGCTGTTCTAACGATTCACGAGCTACCAGGAATATTCTAGTGTATTTTGCTTGTTACCTTTAATTCGCTCCAAACTACAAGAATTTATTGGTTTACATAGTTTTAATGCTATTTTATAAAATCGGCACCATATTTTTTTTATATGACTTAATATTTATAATTTTTCCCAACGGGATTTGAACTCCTAAACGCCGCGTGCAGTTAGACCCTTTCAACGTTGCTATAACTAAGAAAATGATGCAGTAAAATTTCATTTCCATTTCAAATTCTTCATAAGAACATATCATGAACCACAAAACAAAAAGATACGTCTTTTGGTTCTCATATAATTTTATTATACACCATTGTTTTTCTCTCCTTTTCGATCATCGATAGGCAATAATGTCTTGATATCTAACGAAGATGAGACTCCAAACGTATTCAAGTGGCAGATAGAATAGTATGTGTGTGTTTATGACTTACCTCGGGGACCTGCACGTGGAACTTCCCAAAGTACCAGCAGCCGGGAACGGGTGAACATAAAATGACTAAGTTATCGCTCTCAGAAGACATATACACTCGTAAACTCCGAAACTGGCGCCTTATATAAAAATAATCAAGAAGGAATTGACGGCAACACACGGTTTTCACGCTAACGAGATGTTATAACTTACCTGTATTTTCGTTAGAAAAAAAATAAAAGTTAATTGTGTGTGAAACTCTATGACAATTATTTGTTACTTAAGTCGTTTCATATTTAAATAAAAGTATTAAATAATTTCAATCTATAAATAACATTATTTGAAAAAAATAACATTTTCTTTGAATTCAGAAATGTTATTGATTCCTTTTTAGCATTTAAAATTTAAGTCACTCGAGACAATATGTATACAAGTCCAAGTAAGACTTAAGTACTTAAGTTGGCCTAGAATTCTGTGAAGTCAAAGTTATTTAATTATATTCGAAACAACGTTACATGCTTTATTTTTTGCACGTCTAATAATTTACCACTATTTCACTACAGTTAATGCCTCAGACTTGAAAAGAACCGACGCAACGAACTCGGTAGGACATTTTTTAT
>FAPP01031303.1:0-11094 GCA_001485965.1 Heliconius ismenius | reverse complement strand
TTTCGTAAATTTGACAACCGCCCTAAAAATAAAGTAAATAGGTTAAAAACTTATATTAATGTTTAAAAACTATATCATATTACAAGTATAGAAATAATAGTTAATATATTTTCATTTCCATTAAATATAAATTTCACTTTCTTCATAAAGATTTAATAATTTTGATAAATGATCACCAACGCCACCCTCATCATTAGTTTTAGTAGTAATATCATTGGCAATACTTTTAATAACAATATGACCATTTTTCATTGCTACACCATAGCCAACTTCCATCAACATTTCTTTATCATTAATTTCATCACCATAAGCAATAACATCTCTAATATCAACATTATAATATTGAGCCAAAATGCGAGCTGTCATTCCTTTATCAATAAATTTACTTGAAATTTCAAAAATTAGTTTATTATTATCATAACGATTTCAAGTATTTACCTTAATTGAGTTTGAATATTTTTCCAAGTCACGATATACTTGATCAAGATTAGTATTTTCTTTAAATTCAATTAAAATGGCATTAGCGCTCCCTTTTCAATCACGAATTAATTTACTAATTGTAAAAGTATCATTTTCAATAGTATCTAAATGAAAATAAGTTTCAAAGAAATCATCTTTTTTTCAACATACTGCTCTGTTATAATATTCAATAACCGCGTTTTCAATTTGTTGAAAAATATAGTCTTCATTTAAAATATGTTTAACAATTGTTTCAGAAATTGGAAAAACTAATCGTTTGAATTTTTTGATTTTTGGATCATGAATATGGCCACCATTAAAATTGCATAGTAATGTATTAAGACCTAATTCACGATAAAATTTAATTGATCCACGATAAGGTCGACCAGTGACAATACAAACAATATGACCTTGTTTTTGAGCATCAATTAGTGCTTTTTTAGTATTAATATGAATTTCTCGTCCACCACTTTTTAATAGAGTACCATCTAAATCAACTAGGATTAAATGTTTTTGTTTTTTATTGTATAAAGACATTGTCTCTTCCTCCTATCTTTCTTTCTCGATAAAATTAATACCCATTGTGTCTTGAACAAAGTTTAATTTTTTAGTAGCAATATTATTAGCAAAAATTGCACCTTCTTCTAAATATTTTGCTAATTGTGATGATTTTTCATTAATAAATTCTTGGTGTTTTTTTTGCATTGGTTCTAATAAATCATTTATTACTTTAATTACTTCTTCTTTTAAAAAACCATAATTGTGATTGCTGAAATATTGTTCACAAGTTTTGATATCTTTTTTAGTAATGCTAGCATAAATAGTTAATAAATTACTAACTCCAGGCTTATGTTCTGGATCAAATTTAATAATATTTTCTGAATCAGTAACTGCTTTTTTAATTTTATTGGTAACTTCTTGTTTGCTATCGCTTAAAAAAATAGTATTTTTTAGATTAGTATCAGATTTTGACATTTTTTTTTCAGGTTCTTGTAAACTCATAATTTTCTGTGCTTGTTTATCAATAATTATTTTAGGAATTTTGAATAAATCAGTTTTATAATTGTTATTCATTCTTGTTGCTAAAGTTTTTGTCAATTCTAAATGTTGAGTTTGATCAACACCAACTGGCACAAAATCAGCGTCATATAGTAAAATATCAGCAGCCATTAATGCTGGATATGTAAGAATACCTGTTGGAATACTAATCGTTTTATTTTGTTGATTTGTCATTTTTTGACTTTTATCTTTAAATTGTGTCATTCGTTCTAATTCACCGACATAACTATTACATAATAATATATATCCTAATTGACTATGGGCTAAAACATCAGATTGAATAAAAATATGAGATTTATTTGGTATAATACCAGCAACAAAATATCAAGCGGCAATATCTTTAATATTATCTCTTAATTCTTGTGCTTTTATTGGTAGTGTTAATCCATGTAAATTTGCAACAAATATTAAGAGTTCATGTTCTTCTTGCAATTTTAAAAAATTATTAATTGCTCCCAAGTAGTTACCAAGAGTTAATTTTCCAGTGCTAGTTATTCCAGATATAATACGAGCCATATATTTTGCTTCCTCCAAATTAATTTTTTAATATAATTAATTATCAATGATAAAATTAAATAATTCAATTAATTATATTAAAATTTGTTTGATTTTGATATAATAAAAACATAAATTAAAAATAGTTTTTGACCCATAGCTTTTATTTTTTAAGAGTAATGGGTTTTTTACTTTATAAAGGAGTTTTTTTATGTTATTTGGAGAAGAAAAATATAAGGATGATTTACAAAAATATTTAAAGAAGAAGATCGAAACAATGTGAAAGAATATCTTCAAACTCTTGGGTTAAAACTTGCGGAATTAGAAATCAAGAAACAAAATATTGCCGAAAAACAAGCAAGTTTTGAATTTGAAAGAAAACAACTATGAAGATATATTGAAGAAAGCTGAAAGTCAATTAAGAAATATCAAAGATAGTGAAGATAAAAAAAACATTTATTGAACAATATGTTAATCAGATGACTGATAAATTAAAAGCAGTTAATGAATATATATACTTTAGAAGTTGAAAGTAAAGAAACTGATAAAGATATAAAAAACAGAAATCTAGACAAAGTAGATAACAGAAGAACCTTAGAAAGAATTAGAAATGAATTATTTAATTTAAAAGAAATAATTCAAGAATCATCTTTTTTTAATGGTAGTTTAAAAGCATTAAAAGAAAATATGACAAAATTACAAGAAGAAAAAACTAAAATATTAAATTTAAAAAAAGAAATTTTAAAAAAAGAAGAATTGAAAGCGGAATTACAAAGTTTAGAAAATTTTATTGCATTAATAAAACAAAAATCAGAAATTGAATTAGAAATTGAAAGATTAGAAAAAAACAAGGAACAATTAACAACAGACATTGATGCAAATAAAGGTCAAATACAATCTATTTTGAATGATAATGAAAGTTCTAAAGAACAATTAATCACAAAAATAGATGAAATAAATTTAAATATTAAAACATTAAATGACAATATAGATGCAAAAACTAATTCAATTTCTTGTTTAGAAAAAGAAATTAAAAGTAATGAAGAAAATATTAGTTTAAAACTAAAAGATTCAGAAAATATTTTTCAAAATATTATAGTTTTACAAGATTGAAGAGATAGTATTTGACGTCGTGTTATTTCACTATTAACTTTTGGCATTTTTTGTAATTACAAAAGTGTTCAAAAAAAATTAGATAAAGAATTTGTTAATCGAAGTAATATAAATAAAGAAATTATTAATTTACGAATGACAAATGAAAATAAAATAAAACAAAAAAAGATTTGTCTGATGAAATATTAAAACATAAAAAAGAGACAAATATATTAAAGGAAAATTGCTTTTCATTAAAATCACAATTAAACAAAAAGAATAATACTAAAGAAATAGAAGATTTAAAAGTAACTAATAGTCAAAAACAATTTTTATTAGAAAATACAATACTAAAAATTAAACAACAAAGAGAAAAATTAAAAAATATTTCAATTGAAAATATGCAACCATTAACTGATTTAGAAATACTTCAAAAAGAAAAAAAGTGATAAATTAAATTCATTAAATGCCATTAGTGTAGATAAACTTGATAAAGATATAGAAACACTAATAGTAAGAGAAAGTGGATTAAAAATAAAAATTAATGAAAATAATTCATCTATTTCAGATTCTAGTTTAGATAATTTTAAGATAGAAGTAGAAATTGAAACAAAAAAACAACTTTCAGAAGTAGAACCATTTACTAAAGTAAAGCCACTCTTAGAAAGAGTAATTCTAACGATTCTGGTATTGATATAACAACAGAATCAATTAAACTGATAAGATCAGTTTAATTTATTAATGTATTTAAATTAAATTTTATTTGTCTTTAAAAGATAAATATTTATAAAGTATTAATTGTTACTTTATTATTTATATTATTGACTGGGTTTTGTAATTCAAAGTTATTGATATTCGTTACATCATTATTTGCTAATAAAGGAGTTCTATTTTTAGATTTTGAAAGTGATACTAGCATATTTTCTACTAATCCTTTAGTGGCATTTGTTATTTTTTTATTACCAACTTGTGTTATGTTTAAACTATGAATTAAAGGTACAAAACCCATTATGCATACTACTAAATTATTTGGATTTAAAATAGTATTTAATTTATCTTTTATTGATATTGATTTTCCATTTCTTGTATTATCATAAAAAAATAAAATAGTTGATAAACTAAGACCAGTTAATAATATTCCGGTGGAACTAATTATAGTTCCAATTATGAATTCTTTAAAATATTTACTGTTATTATTTTGAATAGGCATGTTTAGTTAACTCCTTGTTTTTTTACGCAAAAAAATTATTTATTTTTAATTATTTACTTTAAAATAAAGAAAATTTTTATAATTTCATTATATTATAATTCAAATTATTAATAAAATTTGATAGTAAAATATATGTTAAATTTTTTTATAAAATTTAAGGAATAAAAGTATCTATTTTTCAAAAAATAATATGATATAATATCTGGGTGAAGGATATAGCGGAAAAGGTCTTTCATGTACTTATTTTCTAAGTTTGGTCAAAGATAGTGTGAAAATATATATTATTATAGTAATGTAGAGTTTATTAACTTTTATCTTTAAAAGATAAAAAAATATTAATTTTAAAAAAGAGTATTTAAATCAAATGTAGTCTAAAAGCAAAGAGGGGTATTGTCATGATTAAAATATATGTTTCGCCAAGTTGTTTGTCTTCAAAAAAAGTTATTCAATTTTTTGATAAACATAAAATTCCATATATTAAACGTAATATTATCCATAATCCATTGACCGATACTGAAATTAAATTATTATTAAGATTTGTACCAAATGGTGTTGGTGATATTATTTCAACAAGAGCAAAGTTTATTAAAACACATGCTATTAATATTGAAAAGTTAACAATGTTACAAGTTTTTGATTTAATTAAAACTTCACCAACTGTTTTAAAACGTCCAATTATTGTTCAAGAAAATAAACAACGTATTCAAATTGGTTATAATGAAGACGAGATTGAATTATTTTTACGTGGTTCTATTGAAAACGAATTTGAAGATTCTTGTGAAATATTTTAATTGAAATATGATTGGAATACATGATGAAAAATTATAAATTTACAATTATTGCTAATAAATATGAGAATTCTCAATCATTTGCTAAGGAATTAAGGGCCAAGTTATTGGCCCTTAAAGCACTTGAAGATACTTTTTTTCCAGATATTATTTTTATTATTGGTGGTGATGGAACATTTTTAAAAGCTGTTCATGATTATAATAATATGCTCAATACTGTTAAGTTTGTTAGTTTTAAATGTGGTAATCTTGGTTTTTATGAAAATTTTTTAAACACAGAAGTTGACAAAGTATTAATGTGAATTGATAAAAATGATAATAATTTAATAGTAAATAAATTTTCATTATTAGAAGTAAATATTAATAATAAGATTTTATATGCTATTAATGAAGTTAAATTTGTTAATTTAACAACAACTCTTTCATGTCAAGTGTTAATTAATAATCAATTATTTGAAAACTTTCGTGGTTCTGGTTTAGTTATTGCAACAAGAACTGGTTCGACGGGTTTAATGAAATCACTTGGTGGTGCTGTTTTAATTTCAAATCATAACTTAATGCAATTTCATGAAATTGCTCCAGTAGCTAATAATAGTTATCGCAGTTTAAATTCACCACTAATTTTGGATGAAAATCATGAAATTACTTTGAAAAATATTCAAAAAGATAGTAAATTGAGCGATTTTGGAAAATTAATTGTTGATACTTTTGATTTTAATGATAAACTAAATAATAAGGTAACAATTAAATTATCAGAATTAACGTTACAAATTTTAGAATATCGACTTAATCATTATTCTTTACTTGCTAAAGTAAAAAAAGCTTTTATTCAAGAAGATTAAGAAAATATTTAAAAATATATTAATTAAGGAAGGTAATCATGCCAATTTGACAAATAGTATTATTAGTTATTGCATTGTTATTTGCTGTGGCTAGTATTGAGATTTGAATATGAAATGTTAGTACAGCTAAAAAAATACGCAATCAACAAGAAAGTAGTTCAAAACCTATTAATAAACCACAAAAATTCCCATTTAAATTACAAAATTTTATTGTTGATTTAGGGGGAATTGATAATATTAAAGAGACAACAGCAACAGCAAATAAAATTAAGGTAGAGATTATTGATCATTCAAAAATTAATTTTAATAATCTTAAAAAAATTAAAAATCGTGGTATTTTAGACCAAGACGATAGTGTTAGTTTTGTCTTAGGAACTTATTGTAATAATTTAAGTATTGCTATTAATGATCTTATTAAATTAAATAATGAGAAATAAGTTATTTTTTTTAATATCCATAAATACCATTAATTAAAACATAAGTGTTAGTATAGCCCAATTCTCTGAGTGTTAGTGCAGCAGCAGTTGAACGATTTCCTGCATTACAAATAGTTATAATCACTTGATTTTTGTTTTCAATATATTTACTAGGATTTTTAATCAAATCATAGTAAGGAATATTAACAATATTAAGTTCACCATTATCATTTGTTATTTTTTTTAAAATTTGATATTCAGCAACATCACGAACATCAATAATTAAAGCTTTATTTTTAATTTTATCAAAGTCTTTATTTGAAATTGAAATTTCATTTTGTATTTTATGTTTAAACATAAGTTATGACCTCCTAAAATAAAATTGTTCTATAACTTATTTTAACATTTTATTATACTATAATGCTCATAGTTGTGACAAAAAATGGAAGCTAAGGAGTAAATAATGTTAAAAGAAAAATTCCTTTTTAAAGAAGGAAAATATGAATTAATTGTTGAATTAGGTACAATGGCTAATTTAGCAGAAAAATCAGTAAAAATTACTTATGGAAATACAGTTGTATTAACAACTGTATCATATAATGAGGTTATTAATAATCAAGATTTTTTTCCATTACAAATAGTTTTTCAAGAAAAGTTATATTCAGTTGGTAAGATTCCAGGTGGTTTTTTAAAGCGTGAAGGTCGACCTAGTGAATATGCAACACTATGTGCTAGATTAATTGATCGTTCAATCCGTCCATTATTTCCAAAAGGTTTTGTTAATGAAGTGCAAGTTGTAAATAATGTTTTTGCGTTAGATGATGCTTGTGATGTTAGAGTAAATGCAGCTTTTGGTACTTCACTTGCTTTAGGATTAAGTAGTTTGCCATTTCAGGGTCCTAGTGCTACTGTTGTTGTTGGTAAAATAAATGATGAACTTGTCCTTAATCCAACACAAGAGCAATTATTAAATTCAAAAATGGAATTGATTGTTGGTGGAACAAAAGATGCCATCAATATGGTTGAAGCTGGATGTCATGATATTTTAGAAAAAGATATGATTAAAGCATTAAAATTTGCACATGAACATATTATTAAATTAATAATTTTTCAAGAAAGTATCATTGAAAAATTAAAACCAAATAAATTTAAACCACAGTTAGCATTAATTCCTGTTAATATTGAACAATTTGTAGAAACAAATTGTCAATCACAAATTAGTAAAATTAGTACTACTGTTGATAAAAAAAGTCGAAGCAACTTGATTAAAAATTTAGTTGAAGAAACATTTCAAAGTTTTAAAAATAAATTTAATCAAGAAGTTTTAAATGTTGGTGAAGAAACAACTATTCATAATTTACGCAAAAGTATTGATCAATTATTACAAAAAGCAATGCGTACTATGATTTTAAAAAATAATGTACGAGTTGATGGACGAAAAGCAGATGATATTAGAAAATTAACAAGTATGATTGATGTTTTACCTATTGTTCATGGTAGTGCAATGTTTACTCGTGGTGAAACACAAGTTTTATCAGTTTTAACTTTGGGTGCACTTGCGGAACATCAAATTATTGATGGATTAGGTAAAGAAGAGTATAAACGTTTTATTCATCATTATAATTTTCCTCCATTTTCTGTTGGTGAAACCGGTGTTCCTTCACGACGTGAGATTGGTCATGGCGCCCTTGGTGAAAAAGCATTATTACAAATTATTCCTCTTGAAAAAGATTTTCCTTATACAATTAGATTAGTATCAGAAGTATTAGCATCAAATGGTTCAACTTCACAAGCAGCAATTTGTGCTTCATCAATGGCATTAATGGCTGGTGGTGTACCGATTAGAGCTGCAATTGCTGGTATTGCCATGGGTTTAATTAAAGAAGAAAAAGATTTTACAATTTTAACTGACATTCAAGGATTAGAAGATCACTTAGGTGATATGGATTTTAAAGTGGCGGGAACAGTTAATAGTATTTGTGCTTTACAAATGGATATTAAAATTACTGGTATTGATTTTAATATTATTACACAAGCTTTAGAAAAAGCCAGAATTGCGAGATTACAAGTATTAGCAAACATGAATGAAGTAATTAAAAAACCTAGAACTACATTGGCACCTAATGCTCCAAAAATTATTCAAAAGTTAATTCCAATTGATAAAATTCGTGATATTATTGGTGTTGGTGGGAAAGTTATTAATAAAATTATTACCGACTGTGATAATGTTAAAATTGATATTGAAGATGATGGACGATTGATGATTTATCATAATGAACAATCAGCCATTGATAAAGCTTGACAAATTATTGAAAGTATTGTTAATCCTGTTCAAATTAAAATCGGTTCTGAATTTGATAGTAAAGTTGTAAAAATTGTTAATTTTGGTGTTTTTGTTAATTTACAAGATAAGATTGATGGTTTAATTCATATTTCAGAATTTTCAAAAAAATTTAATAAACGTATTGATAATTTAAATAATGTCGTTAAAATCAATGATATAATTAAAGTTCGAGTAATTAAAGTTGAAGATAATAGTAAACTTAGCTTAGAAATTATTGATAAATAATTTGAAACTATTTTTAATGAAAATTAATTACAGTTTTATTATTAAATTAGTGTTAAAATACTAATAACATAATATAGCAGCATCTTGGGAATTTAAGTTAAAGTTTTAATTTTTATGTTCTTCTAAGATATTAAATTTTATAAAAAAAATAAAGAAAGTAGAAAACTGGTGAAAACATGGCAAAGATAAAAGTATTTGCTCTGGGTGGATTAGATGAACGTGGTAAAAACTTATATGTTGTTGAAGTAAATGATAAGATATTTGTATTTGATGCCGGCATTAGACTCCCAGAAAGAGAAATTTTAGGAATTGATATTATTATTCCAGATTATACATATTTAAAAGAAAATAAACATCGTATTCAAGGTATATTTATTTCAAAACCATCTGATGATGCTTTTGGAGCACTACCTTATATTTTAAAAGATTTTAATAAAATAAAACCCGAGTATAAAGTTCCAATCTTTACTAGTAAACTAACTGATTTTATGATTAAGCAGAAATTAGAACGTTTTCGTTTTATTAATCAAAATGAAATTATAATTAAAACTATTGAACCTGAACAAAAAGTATCATTTGGTAATGTTGTTGTTAAAACATTTAAAACAACTACTTCAATTCCAGGTAGTTTAGGTTTTGTTCTAACTGTAAATAATGGTGAAAATATTAAATTAAATGAAACAATTGTTTATACGGGTGATTATATTTTTGATGGTGAACATCGTAGTGATTTTACTACTGATATTCAACATTTAGCTAGTGTTTCTAAAAATGATGTTTTATTATTAATTAGTGAGGCAACATGTGCCAATAGAAAAGCTTTTACAGCTCCTAAGCATAAAATTCAAACTATTATTGAGCAAGTATTAAAAGAAGCACCAGGAAGGGTTATTCTTGCATGTTATGATCAAGATTTATATCGTGTTAGTGAAATTCTTAATGCTATTAAAGAAACTGACTTTAAACGTAAAATTGCAGTTTATGGTGCAACTTTATATGATATTTTATTAAAAGTTAATGATTTAAACGCTTTCAATATTGATAAATCACAAATTATTAATTTAGCACAAACAATTGGTACTAAAGATACAGTAATTATTGTTACTGGTAGTGGTGAGCGTTTATTTACTAGAATGAATAAAATTGCTATTGGTAATGATGATTATTTAAAACTTGAATCCCAAGATACAATAATTTTAGCAACTCCACCAATTCCAGGAAATGAATTGGCTCATGCAGCCTTATTAGATGACTTAGCACGTACTGATGTTAAAGTTATTAATATATCAGAAAAACAAGCTTGAAGTTTAAATGCTTCTTATGAAGATATTAAGTTAATGGTTAATATTATTGAACCAAAATATTTTTTACCAGTTAAAGGTTTATATAAAGATTTTGTAGCAGCACAAGCAGCAGCCATTGATGCTGGTGTATTACATAACAATGCTTTAATTCATGATAATGGTGAAGTTATTACTTTTGAAAATGGTAAATTAATTGATAATTTTGTTAAACAGTATGTTGCACGTCCTTCTCGTTTTAATGATAAAAATGCTACTAATAAAACAACAGATAACTTAATAAAAACTGGTGATGTATATGTAGATGGTATTGGTGTTGGTGATATTGGTTCCATTGTTATTAGTGAAAGAAAACAATTACAACGTGATGGTATTTTAATTACAGGAGTGACAATAAATCGTAAAACTAAAGAAATTGTTTCTTTAATTGATGCACAAATGCGTGGTGTTATTTATTTAACTAATAATGAAGAAATGTTGAAAAAATTGCAAAACATTATTATTAATGTTATTGAAAAATATAAAACTAATAATGCTTTTAGTCTTAGTGAAGTTAAGACTAAAATGAAAAATGACTTACAAGATTATATTAAAAAAGAAACTGGTAAGTTACCTATGATTTTAACAGTTGTTAATGAAATTTAAGGTTAACGATAATATCATTAACCTTAACTTATATAATTTTTCATATTTAAACTAATTTTAAAATTTATATAATGTTTAGTAAATTAGAACCAGTTTAGAAAATTACTAAAAACTATTGAAAATAATTTATAGTGCATTTAGTAAAAAAAACATGAAAATTATTGTTGGAGAATTTGAAAGTAATAAAAAAATTTCTTCGGTAATGTTTAGTAATCTGT
>FAPP01031267.1:1496-14322 GCA_001485965.1 Heliconius ismenius | reverse complement strand
CAATACTTATTATGAACTCGAGTATTTCATTTATGTTACATATATAATACTTAGGTTTCTTTGTAGTAGGTTCTATAAAATTTTAATTATTGCGGTTCATAGTCTGGATAATCGTCAATCTGTATATCCCAGGGGCCTCATGTGAATGAGACGTTAATTGTAAATGCAATGGTTGTTCGTTCAATCCACACTTCTGCCATCCAACCTGCAATTCAGTCTTGAATTCAGATGTAAAATAATCTCTTAACTCTACCCACTCCGCCTACTCTGCTATTGCAGGATAGAGCTTATATGTGAAAAATATATGCTTACTTTTTTAGCCAACATTTATTTACCAGTTTAAAGCTAAAAAAGCTTCAAAATAATTGTATAGTTCTAGTGGTCAAGTCAAAGCAGCGAACTTCACTAATAAATAAATGAATTGAAAAATATTTGTATGTATATTTTTTTATATAATGTATTAAAAATTTGCAAAATAATCTTAATTTTAGGATGAAGAAGGAGTAGACCGTATACATGCAGCCGATCGAGCTACAATCAAAACTTTAATAGTGAATCTTATGTTGAAATCACCTGAAAGCATTCAAAGGCAGTTTAGCGATGCAGTTTCCATTATAGGAAAATCTGATTTCCCAGAGAAATGGCCAGGCTTGATCGCCGAGATGGTTGAAAAGTTTGCAACAGGTAATAATATATTATTTAAATGGAAGAAAAAAAGCCAGTCGTGGCGCAGTGGCAGAACCGTGCGACTATAAACGCGATAGGTTGTGAGTTCAATTCCCAGCCGAGAAAATGAATAATTCACTTCCTTGAGAGGGAATCTTCATTTCCTCGCTCTGATAACGAGGCAAAGCGCGGTGTGAGTTCCGCCACTCAATGTGCAATGAATGTCTCCAGAATTCGACGGAAAGTGGGGAACTGAAGAGTGTTAATGGGAATGGAGTGTCTTAACAGTCTTAAGTTTCCAGGTTCCTCCTGCCTACCCTATCATATACGGGATACAGCATCAAGATAAAATATAAATTTTATAAACTTATTTATATGATACCAATAAAAGTTTTTAATCAGATGAAAAACACTAAAAAAGTAAAAAACCTATACTTATAAGAAAATCGTAACAAAACAGTGTCTGTTCATATTAAGTAAGAAAAAGATGTTATTGGTGGCAATTAATAACATAATAGAATCAAAAATAATGATTTTAAAATATTTGTCTTTTCGTTTGTGCGTTTGTTCCTGCTAATCTCAGAAACGGCGTAAGCAATTTAAATGCAACTTTCACTATCTGGCAAGCTCCTCTTAACATTTAGTATTTGTTTTATTATAATTGGTTTAAAAATAAATAAATTGCACCAATTGAAAGCATTTTGACAAAATTACTACTTGCTGAAAGAGTTATTTATTACTTATTTATTGCTAAAAGAGCCACAAGAGGCGCGATTTCAATACTACTATATTCAAAATAAGTTAGAAATTGTCAGAAAAAATGTTTTCTCTTTAATGGCAGGGTAGAAAAAGGAGCTTAGTACCACACACTTCATTACTAGTAGAATAAACACATTTCATTCCTCATTTTCTGCGTAAGAGACGTGAGCGACCAAATTCAACACTGTGATTTGTCTTGTTTGTTAGCAATGAAACAGATAATAAAATCATGTACAAATATTTAATAAAAAAAAAAATTACACTGTATCCCGCACACAGGAGGCAAAGAGAACCTCGTGTTAAGACACTGTTGAGTGGCGGAATTCAACACCGTGCTCGGTCTCGATATTAGAGCGAAAAAATGAAAGAACTAAATTTAATAAAATATATTTTTTAACTTTTAATTATTTTTTATTTTCTTTCAGGAGATTTTCATGTAATCAATGGTATTTTAAGAACTGCACACTCTTTGTTCAAGAGATATCGTTATGAATTTAAATCTCAAAAGTTATGGGAGGAAATAAAGCATGTGTTAGAAAACTTTGCGAAGCCTTTGACTGAACTTTTTGTGGTAAATAATATTTCTTTCTTATTTTTATATTATATATTAATTAGCGGAGGCCCATGTCCAGCAGTGAACGTTGAAAGGCTGATGGATGGATGGATATTATATATTTAACTCTAATAATACTTTTTATAAAAACAACATTTCTTGTATATTTAAACATATTGTAATGATAAATCCAGTATAATATATGTATAATACATATATATAGAGGCCAGTCGTGGTGCAGGGGCACAAAGTGTGACTGTAAGCCAATTGGTTGTGGGTTCAATCCCCACTCAAGGAGAGATATAATTATTTAAATTTATGTTTTCATTTCTTCGCTCTGGTGTCGAGGCAAACGGTGATGTTGAGTTCTGCCTCCGGAATTTGGCGGAAATTGGGGACCGGCATGTCTTAACACTAGGTTCCCTCTGACTACTCTGCTGTGTGCAGGATACAGCATGAAGCTGATAAAAGATAAAAAAAATATAATATCAAGAACTTTCACATTTTATTATAATTTGTATTTTTATGTTATATACAAATTATAATAAAGTATGTAAACAAAATAATATAATAAGTGCTATAATAAAAAAATATATATTGATAATTTTTAATTTAGACTCTTGCCGCACCAAATGTCTCAAATTTTAAAAACATATTTTTTAGACATATTTTACAAATTTATTTTATGATTTAATATAATCATGTTTATTATAGGCAACAATTGATTTAACAAATAAGCATGCAGGCAATCCTCAAGCACTAAAAGTGATATATGGTTCATTAGTGCTAATCTGTAAAGTGTTCTACTCACTCAATTGTCAAGATTTGCCAGAGTTCTTTGAAGATAACATGCCCATATGGATGCCAAATCTTTTGAATTTGTTACAAGTTAAAGTGCCATGTTTGGAGACTGATGTGAGTTATTATAATAGTTTTATTAGTAATCGTTGAGACCAGTCATGTTGCAGGAGCATGAGTATGTGACTATAAACGCGACAGGTTTTGGGTTCGATTCCCATTTGAGGAGATGAAATGTTTAATACTAAATCTTTACTTTCTGCAGAAATATGATATTCAGTGTCATCGCCGTCGTCGCGCAGTTGCTCAAAGACGTGACTGTAACGCGACGGTTGTGGGTTCGATCGCTACTCGAGGAAGTGAAATATTTATTTGCGTTTATATTTTCATTTCTTTGCTCTGGTGTCAAGGCAAAACGCGGCGTTGAGTTCTGCTACTCAACACTCAATGCCTCCAGAATTCAGCTGAAACTGAGGAATAGAGTGTGATAACACTAGATTCCTTCTGCCTACCCTGCTGTGCGTGGGATGCAGTGTGCAGCTGATTTTTGTTTTTTATATATATATATATATATATATTATTGTAATTATAACATATTTCTCATCATAATAGAACGGTTTTTCAAAATCACTCCCCATTTACACTTTGATACTGTGCTACAACATCCTCAATTACCTAATTTTAATAAAAATTAATTTTAATATTTTATAATTTACAGGACGACGATGACAAACCGGGTGTTTTAGAACAACTAAGAACAGAAGTGTGTGAGTGTGCTTCATTATATGCACTCAAATACGAAGAAGAGTTTGGTCCGCATGCGCCATCTTTTGTAACCGCCGTCTGGAATGTTCTATTGAGCACTGGGCCTAAGACTAAATATGATGCTGTGAGTTATGTTTTCTATTATTATTAATATATTGTACAGTCCACAAGCCGTGGCAGCTGTAAACTTAGGCTTCCTGAACTTCAACTTGGCACTCAAGAAGAAATATTTCTTCTTCCTGAGTAAAGAAAGGATTCTTCACTATGTCTGAATTCGAAATATTCAATGTTGAGTGGCACAATTTAAAGATCCGGTAAGCATCCTTAACTTTTAACTTTTAATCCTTAACCAAACAACCTTAACTTTTACTTGATAAAAAATGAAATCTAATATATATTTTTTGTTATTTTACAGTTAGTATCTAACGCTTTGACGTTCTTAGCGAAAGTGGCTGAGAAGAATACATACAAAAATCTGTTTGAAGACCCGGCCACTTTGAGCAGTATTTGTGAAAAAGTTGTCATACCGAATATGGAATTTAGAGGTAAAATATATTTTATTAGCTGAACGTTGTTCCCCGCACATAGCAGGGTAGGCAGAGGGAACCCAAAAACCTACTGTTCCGATTAAAACAATTTCATTTCCGGCCGAATTCTAGAGGAATTGTGTACAGTATTGACTGACCTTGGACCATCCTACCAATATTATAAATGTGAATGTTTGTGGGGATGGATGAATATTTGTTTCATTTTCACGCGAAATTAAGTAGGAGTAGATGTAGATAAAACTTTACAGTAGCCACAGGATGGTCACTACTGTACTATACTATAACTATAGTAAACAAGTCTTAAGGCAATGATTTACAAAAATTTACAGAATCAGATATGGAGTTATTTGAGGATAATCCAGAAGAATATGTTAGAAGGGATATAGAAGGGTCAGATGTGGATACAAGGAGGAGAGCGTCTTGTGATCTCGTCAGGACACTAGCGTTGCATTTTGAAGATAAAATGATGAGTATATTTGGGCAATATGTGGAGGTGAGTTGACTATTTAAATTATTGTAATTTATTTTTAATTTGTTATATATAATTTAAACAAAAATAGAGCAAAATAATAGCACAATAAAGAGCTGAACTCTTTATAACATTTTCTAGCAGCCAACTTTATCATGTGAGAAATGCGTTAGGTATACAAAAAATATATATTACATTTATACATTTACATATATATATGGGTTTTACCAACGCTACTACATGGTTTTTCCTATAGCTAACTTCAGGGTGGCCACTATTCATTGATCATATATGTAAGTATATGGTAACTTTTTAAACTTTTTTATTTTTCTTTCTGTCTGTCCAGGTGATGCTAGCCAAATACACAGAGAGTGGGGGGTCAGCGTGGGTGGGCAAAGACACCGCCCTCTTCTTAGTGACCTCACTGGCTTCCCGCGGTGCCACTCAAGCGGCGGGAGTCACTAAGGCCTCGCCTCTTGTGGACTTGGCCTCTTTCGCCTCTACACATGTTGTACCGGAGCTAGAGAGGCCTAATGGTGGGTAGTTTTTTTTGTGATGAAGTATCTTAATTGCGGCAATCAGTATGTGTGAAACGAACATTGCTCTCTTGCTAGTGATATCACTGACATCCCCTTGTGCCACTCAAGTAGCGGGAGTCATTAAGGCCTTTTCTTTCTCTTCTAAATATATTTTACCGGAGCTAGAAAGCCCTAATGGTGCATTGGAGCTCAATTTTTTTTTTCAAAAAATATTGGTTTCTAAATGTAAGTACAATTACATGATTGACATTACTTATCAAAAGTGTCATAATGTCAATAAGTGTCATTCAACGCCTTTTATTTGTTTCTATAAAAAAATGACCTATAACCATTGCACAATCACACAAATCTCAAGTTTCATACATCTACAAATGTTGTATGGAGAAGTCTCATTAATATAGAAATATTTTTTTAAGAACATTTTAAATTTATTTTTATTTGTTCTAGTGAACGAGCTTCCGGTTCTAAAGGCGGATGCCATTAAATATATAATGACGTTCCGGTCTTTGCTTCCCAGTGAGCTGTTGACCAGAGTTTTACCACTTTTGGTGAGTTGAAAAACTTCTTATTATTTATTATTCTAAGCTTTACATAAGATTGTAAACACAAAGTAATAAAATTGGTTATTTATTGGTATAGATGGCTTTAATGACATTTGACTAATACATTCACATCTCATGTTTTAGTTTGGATAAATCGAAATCAAAATACCTATCTTTTTTTTTTCAATGTACAAGTTGACTCTCCATTGTAATTTGAACCTACTAGTATAAATTGAAATTTGAACCTACTACTATTTGTGTAGTTGAGACCATTGAAATTTGAACCTACTAGTATTTGTTTAAAATCATTTGTTCTTAAACTCTCATTATTATGTTTCTTTGCCACACCTGGTATCCACTACTGAGTAACCAGAGGCAATAGCCTCGAGGTCTTCACCAGATAATGCGTAGGAACTGTATGATAATAACTATATATTTATCTTTTTTGTTTTATGGTAGTCAGAGGGAGTCTAGTGTTAAGACATTCTGCTCCTTACTTTCCGCCGAATACTGGAGGCGTTGAGTAGCGGAACTCAACGCTGTTTGTCTTGACACAGAGTGAATGAATGAATATATTAAATAAATATTTCATTTCTTCGAATGGGAATCGAACCCATAACCTGTCGCGTTAATAGTCACAGGTTTGTACCCTTGCGTCACGTGTGTCTGTATACTTATTATTATTCTGTTCTTTAAGATTTATCGTGTTCAAAAGAACCCGATTTTAATAATCACTCACACAGATTCGTTAGGTTCCCACTTCCCAATAGCTGGTTACAAGCTATTATTAGATATATAGATAGATAAAAGTCTTTAATCCGCACTTCAAAAGATACAATAGAGACAAAATGCACAAACGCGGCCTTATCACTATAAGTGATCTCTTCTAGGCAACCAGATTCCAGAAGGATATAACTAAAAGTGCAAAGCGACGCTAAAAATAACTTAATAAAAAATAAATTAATGTACACACATACATACACAAATTCTTATACATACATTGATTATATATGTAAAATTTATAGAAAATAAATAAATAATAATATTATTATTTCAGATACAACATATAACTGGTCGTGGTGTAGTATGTACATACGGCGCGTGTGCCGTTGAAAAGCTAATAGCCGGTGGCATGGTCCCCCGCGCGGCACTCGAACCCCACGCCCCTGTGTTACTGTCAGCGTTGTTTGCTTCATTAGGGCAGCAAAATGATCCGAACGATCATAATGAATATGTTATGAAAGGTATGTGAGTTTGTTATTTTTTTTTTATATTTTTAGGTTAATCCCGCATTTAGCAGGGTTAGCAAGGGGTATCTAGAACACACCATCTCCCCTTTCCGCTAAAATTTCGAGGCGTTACATATTTAGTGACGAAACTCAACGCCGCACTTTGCTTTATTAACAGAGCGAGGTAATGAAAATATAAAATAATTTATTTCCCCGAGTGACAATCCAAACCACAACCGTCCCATTAACAGTTACACGCTTGTACTCCTGCGCCATGCCGGCCTCAACGACGGCGAGGATTGTTTTCTGTTTTTGGTAGTTTGATATCAATAAAAATTAAGTTCAAACACTAAAATTCGGCTACTGATAATCACTTTTTAAAAAGTATGAAACAAGAAAACAATCTCACGTGAAATTGATTTAAAGTTTCTACAGAAACGCAATACATTGTGTAATGCAAATACTCAAAAAAAATTCCATTCTGGTAAAGATTTAACATAACAAATAAAGCAATATTAATTAAAAATGTATTATTTTCAGCCGTATTAAGAACGCTAGCGTGTCTTCGGGAGGCTGCTTTACCTTACCTGGGTGAAGCTTTACCAAAATTGGCCGCCATGCTGGCAGTGGTGGCAAAGAATCCATGCAAACCACATTTCAATCATTATCTGTTTGAAACTTTGTCCTTGGCTGTTCAGTGAGTATTGGAAGATATTTGGATATGTTAATTAGTATTCAAAAAATACATCAAATTTATATTTTTGGCATACGTAAAAATAGATCAGTTTTTAAAAATACTTTTTTTATATAGATTGGTAGTGAAGTCTAATCCGAGTGCAATCACAGCGTTTGAAGATGCCTTGTTCCCAATATTCCAAGATATCCTTCAGAATGATATTCAAGGTACAGTAAAATTTCATTTATTCTGTAATATAGAGATTTAATCTTAAATTATTATTATTTTTTATTTAAAAACATTATAAGCAATTTTAAATCATCCAAATCAAACTAACAATTTCAAATTAGTGTTCATTTCGTTTCATATAAATATACGTACTTAATATTATATTAATTATTCCCTTCAGAATTCATGCCTTACGTGTTCCAAATGCTATCACTCCTGCTGGAACTGCGAGGGTCTAGCACATCTGCCCCGGCCACAGGGGTGGAGGCCTACGCTGCCCTCCTTCCCTGCCTGGTGGCGCCCCCTTTATGGGAGAGGGCGGCTAATGTCCGTCCTCTTGTGCGTCTACTGTGCGCGTTCATCCTCACGCGGCCAGAACTTGTTCTGGAGTCAGGCAAGCTGGTGAGTACGCGTCTTTATACATTAGATTAAGCTGAAACTGCATATAAGGTAAAATGTTTCAAACCCATACCTAAAGAAATTAATCAAGATACCTCAACAGTTTAGACGTACGATTTTTTTTCATATCACGATATTTATCCATACCTGTATTTCGTGTGACGCCGTTACGCATAGATACGAATAAAGTAAACACTTACTACTAAAGGTTAAACAACTTTAAACTTTATCGCCAATACCTGACTCGATTTCGGAATGAGGCGTGTGCGGCGGAGTCCCTGTGATAGATTTATATGCGTGCACGTGCGAGCGTTAATAAATAAGCGATAATTTTATTATTTATTTTGTTTGAAAAAAAACTTTTTGAGAATATATATTTTTTATTGTAATAAATAGGCTTTTATAGAGTAGTTAATACTACTATACTCTGCATGTATGCACCCCTTTTATGGGGCAGCCCGAGAGGTGAGTGTGCTGTGTAAAAGGGCGAGCGAAGAGGTACAAATGCAGGCAAGGAGTTAAGGGCGTATATAACGTAGTCACAATGCGCAGCGCCCCTTGTGTAGATACACAGACATCTGGCGCTCCTCTATGTCTACAAGTATACTGCTACAATATAGTGTGTACTGCTTATTAGTTAATAAATTAATTAATGTTAGTTAATAATTAGTTAATAAGTGTATACTGCTTTGAATCATTCGTTCTGCAAGGGGGTATGGCTGCGAAGAGGAAGGGCATTGTTACAGCCCGACAGGTCTGAGCTGAGCGTTGTATTTGCGTGAGTGTATGTATATGGTGAAGATGTGACGTCACCAATCTTTAAAGAAAAGAGAACAATATAGTTGACACAACACTATTCTTGATGATGAAGCATGGAAATGTTTTGGCACAAATAATAATTAAACTCAAACAATTTTTTTTACAGAATGCAATGCTAGGAGTGTTCCAGAAATTGATAGCTTCAAAAACAAACGACCACGAGGGCTTTTATCTCATACAGACAATGCTTCTTAAATTTGGCGAGTGAGTATTACTTTTACGAGTATATTAATCATTATAAATTTAGTTAACCCACTTAAGAAAGTGAAATTTTTGATGAGAATGTAGTGTCTTAATACTAGGTTCCCAGGTTCTACTGAGCTATGGGCGGGACACAGCGTGAAGTAAAAAAAATATATTTGAATCAATCTATCCTATTTGTAAAAACGAAACGCGGCGCTGAGTTACGCCACTCAACTCGCAATGGCCATGCCCTAATCCAATTTTTTATTATTTTTAAAACTAATAATTAATTGTTTGTTTATCTATATTTATTTCAGACCAGTTATGCAACAGTACACAAAACAAATTATAACACTGCTCTTTCAACGGCTGTCTTCATCGAAAACTACTAAATACGTTAAAGGATTGATTGCCTTCTTCGGTTTTTATTCAGCACATTTTGGAGCAGACCCTTTAATAGATATTATAGATTCTGTTCAAGCTAAGTAAGTTGTTTTTTAAATTATTTTTTTATTTAATACCTTTATAATATGAGATCTGGTAGTAAATGAATTTGTTGTGGATGCGATTTCCATTTGGAGCAATCATTCATGTGATGTACTCAATATAGCCTTCCTTGATACATGATGTGCTGGATAGCACAACAAAATCAGTAGTAGTAGTAGTTCTTAAGATTAAGCCGAACAAAATCTTATGATATATGGTGTATTAAATCAATAGACCACTTACATACCACTTACATATGGCGCACCTCAGTATTTTTTGTACATAATACGGCGTCGTTAGTAAGAGTTGTTTTCGACATTACAATGATGTTATATAGACTAGCATACTGTCAAAAACAAACTAGACTATGACGCTTTAGGGAGTACACACTCCCACATCTATGATGATATATAGACTAGGATACTGTCAAAAACAAACTAGACCAAATCGAAATACAGGATCTATGTACTGTAGGGAGTGTATGATATAGAGTGCATCATGGGCCGATAATGCTTTAGGTAGTGTATCATTGCTTATGTCGTGTTGCATGCTTTATGTCGTGTTGCAGCATGTTCGCGATGTACGTGCAGCGAGTGCTGGTGCCGGATGCGCAGAAGGTGTGCGGCGCGCTGGAGCGCAAGGCGGCGGCCGTGGGCTGCGTGCGGCTCCTCGCGCATAGTGAGCGATTCAGGGCCGGCGCGCTGGCCCCGCTGTGGCCAGCTGTTATGCAGGTATGCGATTATTTATCTCTTTCCGTCGCCCTATTTTCTCCACCTTCCGCCTTTGCATACGTGTTTTTCTTTCAATTTTATTTGTGTTGTTCTTTGTATATATTTCTTTTATGTGTGCAATAAAGTATATTCTATTCTATTCTATTCAAGAGCTTCACGCTGTATCATCTCAGTATCACCCATCTAGTAATATTATAATTATAATATTAAGAGTCCGTATTAGACTTTGCATGTTAAGTGATGGTCCTCAACAAGGCGCTATATTTACCAGAGCAAAGAAATGAAAATAATTTATTTCCCCAAATTCCCCCTACGCTACGCCACGACGGCATCAATAGCTAAAGCAAATTGTACTTATTAAACTTTATTTATTTTAAATAACTATATTTGTTGATTTCCGCCACTCAACACTCCACGATCCTCCCTAATTCAACTGAAACCGTCTAAATGTGACTTTTGACTAGATTTTCAGATTCCCTGTGCCTCAGGCAGTAGGCTATGGGATTTTTTTTGGATCAATGATATTTGAACCCTAAACCCAAAAATAAATCGGAGGTACGCTACAAAAGCCAGTATATAAAACGCCTGTGGATTTAAAATAGTAATTTACATATCTAAACTTATGCTCATTGTATTGTGCTTTTTAGTTCCAGCTTTAAATCTCTTCCGGTTATGCGACTTATATAATTATATTGTTAACAGTAATTTTATTTGTTTAATTTGTTTAAATAAATTATTAATAATAAAATTATTAAATATCAAAAATAATAAGAATTCAAAATACATTATTTGGTAAATATGTTTTAAAAAGTAGGTATTTACCATTATAATTAACTCATTTTAATTATAAAGAAAACAAGAAAATTGATTGCACAAAGCTTAAAACATACAAAAACTAAAATTTAGATAAATTTAAGATTCCTAATGAACATACTCGTACATAGAACACTGACAAACACATCACCCTCCTTTGTCGCGCAGTCAAATCGTAAGAGATTATAATCAGGGAGAGTATCGAGGTTCTTCTGAAATTCTCAAGCTTAGCTAAGCCAGATTCCTTTTTATCAGCTATATACCTTACTTGAATTAACGGCTTTAATAAGTGATTATTTTTTTAGAATTTTACCACAAATGTGTAGCTTTCACATTTTATCCTCAACTAGTAATATACCTGTAGATGCTAGCTGCCAAATTTCATAATTCCAGTTCAACCGGAGGTACCCTATTAATTTTGGTTCTCTTTAACAACCACGTGCTCTTATTATACCCAGTATTGTACCACAAGTACCTACCCTCTAAATACGAAAAATCTTTTAAATACGAAATACCTTTAAAGTTATATACATAGATGTATAGGTTACATAAAAGCATAACAAAATCTATTTTATTTTTGTAAAAAAAAAACCACAAACAAAAGCATGTACCTGTCTATGTATGTAAATATTGTATTACATTACATTTAATTGTAATTAAGATGTTAAAAAACGATATATTCAATTAATACTTTGTGGTGATAATGAATAGTTCCATTTTGCAAAAGGTATCGTATGTACTGTGTTATATTTTTAATTTATAAATTATTATACTTTATAATTTTATAATAAAGTGTTAAGGCACCCCTTTTGAAAAAACGAAATAAAATATTTTCGTACAACAAAAAAAGCACATGTTATTTGAAATTAAAACGCCTAAACTAAAACCTCACTAGCGTCACAATAGCATATAGGTAAAAGAATAACAGCTAATCGTTTTTAGTTCAAATAAAATGCAAATATGTAATTAATGATCTAGACATTATAACATCTGTACAAATATTGACAGAAAAGAGAAGTTAGTTGCCGCCCACGACTTCGTCTGTGTGGACTCTTTGGAATTTTTTTCAGCAGCTGGCACATTAAGTTTCAATGCTGTAGCCGTTCTAATCATTGCAGAAATGACTGGGACGACCGATGTATTTTATTTTACCTTAGTTGTAGATGGTTTCATTATAGCAGGTTCTTGAATGTCTTGTTTTTTGATAACCAAAATGTTAATGAGGACTATGCTATTCACTACTGGTTTAATAGCTATAAGTGTTTTGGTACTCTTAAGCTTGTCCATGTATTTTAAATCGAATGATCTAATGGACTAGTATTATATTATTATCTTTTTACTTTTTAATTTTAAAATCTGGACCATATCCAGTGTTGGAAGCTCTGATGGGTGAGATATATCATTTAGAGTTAAAAATGCATTTATTCTTTATAACAGGAATCTTGCTATCCATATTTTTGTCATTAAATATCCTACTATTGCCATATATAGTGATCCTTATAGATTATTATGGCTTGTTTTTCTTAAACGCTGTGATAATGTTACTCAGTGTAGGATATATCTGGTGGAGACGTTGCCGGGGACTTTGAAGGAAATTGAAATATTTTTCAAAACGAAATCCTT
>FAPP01031219.1:1910-13348 GCA_001485965.1 Heliconius ismenius | reverse complement strand
GTCAAAATGGAAGTGGACAATGATAAAGTGTTGAACAGTGATAGTGAACTCAGTGATAAGAGAACAATAGACGGTTATGTGAGAGAGAACTTGCAAAGAGTGATAAGAAAGAGATCGTGGTCTGGATGCAGTGATAATAGTTACGAGTCGGATGACAGTTTACAGCCTGTTGAAGTCGAGTTTGAGAAGTTTATCAATGAAGTTAATAAGAAATGGTCGGTTCTTTGATGTTTTAGTTTTTTAAAATAAAAATTACAATTAGTATAAAGATTTGTATTGTTTGTATTAGGTAAATGTTGCTTATAAATATGAATATTTCTCTGGTGTGAGAAGATTTGAACTAATGGTTGTTGGGTGCTATATGCATATTTTCATCATCCTCAATCATGGTAATGCAAAAAACAAAAAAATATTTCTTATTATCTTATTACTTTATGTATTAAAATTACATTAAAAAAAAATGTAGAGTAGAGTATTAAATTTACAAATTCCATATTATTAGTAAAAATATAGTAAACATCTATTGTTTGATATTTGCAGTATTTTTGCTATATTTACATTTAATTAAAAATAATTTATAAAGAAACATTGTCTAATTTGCTTCTTATTCCAATTCCAGGTTACACTTCCGACCAAAAACACCGCCACCGTCGCCTCCATACATAGAAAAACCATCGAACGATCAATTTCCCATACCACCTGATCTACCCATTACAGTTGAACTAACGGAACCCTCTGAAGGACTAACATTCAGAACAACCGAGTTCACCTTGAATGATCTATATGGAGATGTTACTATAGACACGGATAATGGGGAAAAGAACCTTGATACCAGCGGAGATGATCTATTAGTAGAGAACCTAGGTCTTACAGAAGCTCAAGTTGAGAGTATTTTATCAGAAACAGATTTAAAGGCATTAGTTGATGTTGATTTGACAAAGGATGATAAGAAAATATCCTTATCAGACGACCTTTTAGAAGATTTGACAGATTCTTTTTTATATCACGGCCAGAGTCAGGAGGGGCGTACTGCCTCTGGCCAAAGGAGAGACGAGGGTTTCGGTTCGACATCCGTGCAGGTCACCCAAATGGATAAAGAACCGGTCTATATAGATAAATTAGTTCCAGAAACGCCCAAGGTGGAGAAACTGAAGAATGTTGAGAAGTGTCCTGTCCCCACTTCGAAGATTATTGTTGAAGAGGTCAACGAGGTCAAAGTGGAGAAGAAGAAGAATGAAGAGGTTGTGGTTGTGAAGAATGTGGTGAAGAATTCTCCATTGAAGAAGCACATAATAACGTCGGCTCAGAGGAGGGAAGTGGTGATATCTTCAGATAGCTCACATGTGACTCACACAGCTCCTCATATAGTTACTGTTGCCGTTTCTGATAGCTTGAAGGTTGGTTTTTTTACATTTTGTTATGTTTTTGTTTTTAAGGTAAATAAAATTATATATACTTCTTTGCTTTCTTTTCAGTTAATAAAAATACTAAATTATTCAAAAACGATTCATAAATACCTTGAACAGATTTTAAATACACATTTATTTTAATCTGATTATGTTGGTCCATTAAACAACTTAAAACACATAGACATAAATATTTAATGTCTATATAATAGACATCAGACTGTTATGTAGATTAATAAAAGTATGTTATATTATCAGTTACTTAAATTTATATATATTTATAAATATAATTATTTGTATAGAAAATCTATATATTTTATTAATTTCCAGGTGCGCCTCCAAAATCAAGGGCAGGCCAACGCGTGTTCGACAGCGGGCACTGTAGTGGGTTTGTTGCAAAATGGACCCTTCACAGCAGTAGCTTTGCCCGTTCATAATGCTCAGCATAGAGAGATTGGTGTGTTTTTTTATATTTTAATGTTTTAAAAAATATAGATACATATTCTTTTTAACTTCAGCTCTATTAGTGATCTCTTTTTATTAACCTTAGGTACAAACATTCAAATGTAACGGACTTGTGTTGCATAAAAAAATTATATGTATAGTAAGATATACAAAGAAAACCATGTGCCATTTGAGTGGCAACTGAATCCACAACCATCGCGCTCAACGGAAAATGTTTTGCCACTAAGACACAATATTGGTAGTATTTGATTTGTGGATGAATGGGTATATATTTTTATTAGGGTAGAATAGGGAGGGTAGAAAACAATATATATTTTTTCTATCTTATTCTGGTATTGTAGTGGTCTTGTTATAAAATGGACCCTCCCAGCTGTAGCTGCCCGTTCATAATGCTATAGCAATAATATTCTCTTATATGTTAGCTATTTTGTTTAATTAAAAATATTTTCCCTATTCCAGGTTCACCGACAGTGGCAAGTGTGGCCAATGTGGTGACAGCAGGCACTGGCAAAATACCCAACGTGACTAACGTGGCCAATGTATCCATGGCAAACGTGGCGAATGTGTCCATGGCAAACATGGCGAACGTATCCATGGCAAACGTGGCCAATAGAAGAGTTACCCCCTTCGTCCAATTAGCACCCGCCTTAGCCCATAAACCCTTACAAATACATCATCCTTCAGTAGTAGTTGCACCTCAAATGCATCACGTGACTCCAAGTAAATTAAAAGTACTCCATGCCCATCCGTTATCTCACACTCAACGGGCTCAACTAATAGCCCAAAATAGATCTATAGCCCAATTACCAGCAGTTGTCTCACTAGCGGCGTTAGGTGACGCTAAACCACCAGCTTTATTAAAAACACCGGGTTCCGTGGCACAATTTTTCGAAATTAAAAGCGGGCAGTTAGCGAAGGGACCGCATTTAGTCAATGTTTTGAGACAACCGCCACCAGTCAAAACGTCAGTAGCAAGATTGGACTTTGATGCCAAGAAAAGGCAGGTGGTGTTTGATGGTACTCTTAAAGGAAATGTCACAGCGACCACAAGACACCGAGTTAGTGTCAGTTTAGACGGTAGACAGATTGTGAGAGCCGCATTACCTGTAAGACCTCCCTTAAGACAACATTTTCCACAAGTTCAATTGAAAAATCGAACCATACAAGTGACCACGCCTATAGCCCGAAGCTCGTCTGAACCCTCAACTAGTATAAGTATGGCGCAAACTAAAACGGCCTCTATTCCTAGTTCGGTAGTGGCTAATTTGCTACAAAAGAATGTTTTACCCAAAGGCCAGAAGATAGCGATATCTGGTCCCGGTGGTCAGGCCTTGTCAGCTAATGTTCAGGCCATAGCGATAACGACAGCTCAGCTCAAAGCTAGGCAGGGCAGGTTGATAGCTCAGCCCAGGCCGAATCCTGTTGCGTAAGTGTCGTTTTTAATTTTTTTATGTACTTGAAAATATGCTTCTGTTTGTTGAGTGTATGTGAGATTCGTATCCACACCTATAGGAACAATATTGTGTTTTTTAGCTTCAAGCTATTCCCGCACAGAGCAAGGTACTTTGGAATCTAGTGTTAAGACACTCCATTCCCATTAAGTCTTCCGACCCCCACTAATTGAGTGGCGGAATTCAATACCGTAGCACCACAATATTTCATTTCCCCCTAATAGGAATCGAACCAACAACCGTCATGCTTATAGTCGCAGTCTTGTGCCGCTGCGCCACGACGGCCTTTATATGTCAAGCCCAATACATCTTGAATTCGACTGGAATGTGAAGAACAGAATGTAAAGACACTAAGTTCTCTCTGCCTACACTGCTATTTGTGGGATGTAAGATGTGATGATGAATAAAAGTGAGTTTTGATTTCCCTCACTTTAGTTAAATATATTTACTATATTATGAAAGACGAATTTTGTAATATAGAATTATCGTATAAATTCTTAATAATATTTATCTTTTTAATTTCAGTGAAATAGTAGAAGCATCAACTGCACCCACCACCTCAACAAACACCAACATGGCGACCGATCTCACCCCAGACGAGAATGAATCCACGACCAACGGCGTCCGCAGGCGACCCACTGACACGCTACCCATGGAGGTCACGTGACAACCGGGCAATAGTAATCGAAACCGAAACCGTAACCAAGGTCCCAAGAACCAAACTACCAAAAAAAGGAGTGTTAAAAAATGTGACGACAAACAAACTGGCGAATACTGTCGGTTCAGTGGTGAAAGTGCAAATGTCACAAGTGACATAAAATGTGTTAAAAAACCTAAAAACAGTCCGAGGAAAAGTGACGCTCAAAGTGGTGGTGGCAAATCAAATAAACTAAAAACTGAAAGTAAAAAGTGTAAACTTAATAATGTAGAAAAGTGTCATGAAGGTAACACAAGTGGTAAAAAATGTGAAACAAATAGTCAAACAAAAGATGTTAAAAAATGCAAGAAAGCAAGAAATGATCAAAAAGGAAATAATATTAAAAATAAAAGCAATGACAAAGGTGGAGATAACAATTTGGAAGGTTCTAGTAATTTGCTTAATACTGAGAAATTAAAGGAAAGTGAATTAAACATTCAAAACAAACTCAAAACTCAGACACAAAAATCTATTAAAAATATTGTCAAAAGAAATTCTACAACAACATTCCAGAACAAATATCGTAGTATGAGCTTTGATGAACTCTTAAAAAGCTGTACAGAAGGCAAAAGTGTTTATGACCAACCAAGCAGAACTGATATTGAAAAGTGCAAAAATACCAACAAATCTCAACGCCGCAAAAGTGTCATACAAAAGTGTAGCAGTGAAAGAAATTATACAATGAGTTTTGATGATCTACTTAAGAGCTATAGTAAGAAATTAAAACTTAATGACAAGAGGAAAGATGGACAAGCAGACAAAAAAATAGAAATTAGAATTCATAATATTCAATCGAGGAAAAGTGTTATACAGTCTTGCAAAAGTGTAGATAAGACTAACAGCTTTGATGAGCTTCTCAAAAGTGTTAGCAAAGATATACTTGGTGATGTCAGCCAACAAGTGGAGTGTAATAAATCTAACAAAGATTTCGATAAATTACTAAAAATAGAAGAAACTATGGTGGAAAATGATAATACAAGTCAATTTGAAGTAAATAAATTAAATGAAGGAACTGACGGACAGGAAGGCCATATGGAAGAAAAAACTAATGTAGATGAAGATATAAGTATAGATGTCAAAACTGAAGAGACTATCGAAAGTGAAAACAAAAATAAAACTGACATTAAATCAACGGTCAACAGATTAGATGACCTCGGAGATTTAGTTCGTTACATCAACGACGATATCAATGTAATGGTAAAAGTGGACATGTCCAATGACTTCTCAGACATACCCACAATGGATTCTGACGTTTCACCCAATGAGCTACAATCAAATCTGTATCTAGTTTCAAACAGCCTAGACTCATCCAGTCTGCCTATATTAGCATTTTAGCAAAAGCCTAAACATTAAAATTTGAACTATATATGGACCATACAATAAAATTTGTATGATTCATCAATGTGTTTTAAATGTTCTTATCAAATGTATGTAAAATTTATTTGAACAATGGTAGTTTCTAGAATTTACTACAGTCATTTATTATATGTATAATCCAACTTTTAAAGAAAATTGATGTTTGTTGTTGTAATTAATAAAAAAAATTACATTACAAAAATTTGTAAATGCTAATAAATGTTTAAAAATTGTATTAGAAACCTATTTTTTTTTAAATGTGATCATATGAAGTAAAAAAACACAGATTATAATATAAAAATTACAATATTACTTATTACTTTTTGTATAATATAAATATTGTGAGGCCGTTGTATCGCAGTATCAGTGTCTGTAAACGCGTCGGTTGTGGGTTCGATACCCACTCGGGGAATGAATTAATTTCATTATTTCGCTCAGATAACATGGCATAGTGTAATGTTGAGTTCCGCCACTCAACGCACAATGTACTGATAATTGGACAGTTTGATGGGAATTCCATCCTAACACTAGGTTCCCTCTGCCTACCCTACTTCATATGGGGTACAGCGTGAAGCTATACAAAAAATAATATAATAATGATAATATTATGATTATAGAATGTGTACTATAATTATAATTGTCTATAACATAATCGGTCGCCATGTTTGTTTTTTGCGATTTTGTCCATTTTTGTAAATTGCAAGCTTCGTTAAAAAATAATTTAAGTGGCTGTGACATAGTTAATACAATGTATGTAAAATACAAATGAGATGCCGGCCATTTTGCTTACTGTTTTTTATATTTTTCACTTATTATGTATATGTCTATGTATGTTTTTTTTAATATTAAACAATGTGATTTTGTTAGGTTTTTTTGTGTTATGACATTTTTATATAAATATATTATCACCAATTGTGACATATTAATAGTCTATTTTGAATGGATGTTTTATTTATATTATTTCATATATGTATGTATATTACTTACTATAAACAGATAAAAGAAAGGCCGGCATTGCGCTTAGGATTTTTTTTAATTAGGAGAAAAAAAAGCATTCTCTAGTTATTATTTTTTACGCGAATGGAAAAATTGAAAAAAAAAATTACAATTAATTTGCGATAAAAAATCGTCGGGTGTATATTTGATGTATGTACTGTATTATATATAATAATAAATAAATAGTTGTAATTTAGACTGGCCGGACCAGATATTCATGTTAAGATCCAAAATGCTTAGGAAATCTTTTAAAACACTATACACTTCATTGTATAACAGGAAACTGTAATCGTCAGTAATCAAACCTGTTACCTTCGTGAGAATTTTCTATTTAGTTTGTACGTATTACCGCTATTTTTATGTTATTTTGTCTTTTTCCTTTCTATTATATAATGAAGTTATAGTATTATTTCTTTTATTATCCAAATTGTTCACACAAGTTTGAGTTTGAGTTTTTGAGCTGCCACTGTAAAAGTTCTTGGAATTTTGAGTTTTAACTCAACATTTTAGCATTAAATCAATTATACAGTGTGAATAATTTTGGTTTTGATATTTTTAAAAATAGCAATATCGCAATCTAACCCCCCCGCGTGCGATGTATTCATTATACTGTAGTTTTGTACTATTGAAGACATTTTATATCTGTGCCCTATTGAAAAAATGTCATATTTTCTATAAAAAAAACCACTAAATAGCCAAATAAATGTTGTAAACGTATTATGCTATTTGGCTGAATGGAGGTGTGTTGGATTTCAAGTTTCAGTTTTTGGTATTTTTTTAAATTTCAGTTTTTTTGTTTTTGATTTTTTTTTAAAGTTGTTTTCATAAAACATTTCTTGGACTTTTGACAACATGCCTCTACTTCAGTTATACTTTATAACTAAATACAATTGTACCGCGAATTTATGTGTAATTTTAATTTAAAACAAATGCTTGTTCTGTTCCAAGAGCCGTTTAGCTTCAAATGTTTAATAGATTTACAGAAAAAAATGGTAATACATAATAATACAAAGAAAAAAAATGTAAAAAGGTCACTCGATCCCTTAGTGAGCTTCCCATAGAAGTGTTGTAATTTTTAAATAAATATTCGTCTATCACTACTATATACTACTAAAACAACAATTTTATCAAAGAAACTACATTTAACCACTACTAGTACGGTGAAGTTGTGTACTGTGACGTCATACATTAACATGTTTCATACGTTTTGGGCTCTTTATAAGTGAATTCCTCTTTTCTTGCTGGCTTATTTAATTTAAATAAAAGAATAATTGAAATTGGTGTTATTGTAGTTTTAGATATTGTTGTAACAAGATGGCGTTAACGGTAGTTTCTTTGGATATCACTTTCTTGTTAGTAAAAATTAAAGAAAAAAAAACACAGAAAAACGCAAAAAATATATCTTATTACGTGTAATTGTAATTGGGGTTTGTATAGCAGTGCCGTGAAAATGTGAGGGTTTTCTACACCACGCGACGACGCGCGGTCGAAAATACCTCGCGACCAAAAAAATTACGGTTTTAACTATGTCTATACATATATTGTTAGTAAGTATCATATACTGTACAAAAAGGCTGCAGATTTGAAAAAAAAATGTAAAAAAAAAACATTTGTTGGCCTCATTTTTGGGGCTGGTTACATACGCTTAGTAAAGTCGTTAGGATGATGTACCTCATAAGTTTGATCGTTAGTGTAGGTTCGAGTCTCGTACGCTTGGCAGTTCTCGGAGCGAACTTTGGTTTGCCTTTTTTTATTGTAAATATATTTTTTTTATCTCTCCCTTTATTCTCCTAAAACGTCAAGCGTTCGAAAAGACCGTATTATTATAATATTGCTGTAAATTGTTTGTAAAATAGTCATGTTCAGAATTTCAGTGTAGTTTTTGTTGATTATATTTTTTTTTCAACCGGAAATTGCTGAAATAAAGCGACGATTCTGTTTCAAGCGGATTTTGTTTTATTTATTTTCCTTCTCTTTGATGTCTGAAATGTATTTAAAAAATATATTTTAAAGGCCAGTCGTGGCACAGGAGCACTAGCTGCGACAGGTTGTGAGTTCGATTCCCAAATATTTAATATTTTCATTTCTTCGCTCTGGTGTCGGCAAAAAAAAATGCAAAGTGCGGCGTTGACTTTCGAGTTCCTTCAGAATTCGGCGGTAAGTTACGTTAAAAAAATTTCCATACAAAACAAACAATCATTAAGGATATATTATTATCAAGCTATGTTATACAAACAACCCGAAAGTTATACCGAATGTGACTCCATCATTTAGGATCACTATCTCAGAAATGGTGATTCTTACAAAAAAAGTGTACAAATATTTATAGACAATTTTATGGCCGACATTATTGTCATTGTCATTTTTTGAATAATTTACAGTTTACTAGAAAAATCAATAAAGACCAAATATTCGAGCTAACTTTGGATTGATTGTATTTTTTATTCAAATATTTTCCATCGAATCAACGAGCCCAAATTCCAGAGTTATGGAGTACCTATGGCCACCTTACAGCTCTATCATCAGATCTGCTCTATGTCATAATAATATCGCATAGTCATCTGATTTATATATGCATGCAAAATTTCAGGTGGAAAGCTGCAGCAGCTGCTGCAAAATCGGAAACCGGGCAGTGGTTCAAATTTAACTTGCAAGATTTGATTACAGACAGACAGCGGGACAGATGAAAGTAAATAAAAGCTTTTAAAAAACCAATTGAATTTATTTTCAAAGTACAAAAAATTCACATTTCTATTATTTTATATTTACAATAAGATTTTTTTAAAGAAAATAGGCAATACGTACAAAAAAGCAAAGATAGCAAACAAGTATTTTAACTTAAAAACTATTACCTACCTATATTAAATTTTTTCGGGATACATCGTGACGCAAAAAAAGTACATTTAACTTTTTTTTTAATTTCACGCTACTAAACTAATTTAATTACATTTAGATATCACTTTATAAGGTAATGGCAATATATACATGTTGGTGTTGATTAAATTCATTACAATAACAAATATTATTCAGTTCAGACTGAAAGGAGATGGAAAATCTTGGGCCCAAATGTAAAGAATTGAGATATGGTTTAAAAAATCGGTCATTTTTTTAAATTTTAGAACACCATAATAAATAATAATAATAATACACACACCACCACATTAATAATAACCTTAAAATTATTTTTTATTCAATAGCGAGATCAATATAAATTAATACAATAATTATTGAAATATCATTATTATTATTATCTACTTTTAAATAATATATAGACGGTAGCGAAACAACGCCGCGTTTTATTTTACTAGACAATTTTCACAAAGTTAAGCAATACACAATAATACACTGGACATACATTATATTTCACACAAAATGCCTTAAACTGACAGAAACTGGTTATCACTGGTTTCTATATAATACCTTAGATATTTCACCAAAATGGGGAAATAAAAGTAATTCAAATATTCCCCCAAGTGAGAATCGAACCCGTAGCCACGACGCTGTATCACTGCGCCAAAACAGTGTTAAACATTTATTATTATTTACACAATTTATTTAATAATCATCATAACTGAATATATCATTATTATATTCTGTTATATTCAGGAACTGGTGTCAAGATGGTAGAGGAAGTTCCTCGTTGGAAACATCTGAACTGCAATGGCTGGAGAGGTCTGAAGAGGTATCTTCTTTCTGAAATAGAATAATTAAGAACTTTATTTAAAATAACAAGTATTTCAGGCCGTCGTGGCGCATCGACATAGCATCTGACTATAAAAGCGACGGTTGTGGGTTCGATTCCCACTTGGGGGAATGAATATTTTCATTTTCTCGCTCTGGTAACGAGATAAAGCGCGACGTTGTGTTCTGTCACTCAATACGTCTTGAAAATTGGGCGGTGCATAATGCTGGATTGCCTCTAAAAAAAACCCCCTTACTATTTAAAAAAAAAGTGTGAGAGTGTTTAAAATGTTTTGTAAGAAAAAATATCATATATATAATATTATAAGAATGTAAATTAAGAATATAGTTAATTGTAAAATGAAGAAAAATTACAAAGTTCTTGCAAAGAGTTTTTATTATCGAGCAAAGCCAACCCAAGTTGGCAAGTGAAATGAAGGCAATGTTTTGGTTCACGCCGTATCCCGCATATAGCTTGGTAGTCAGAGAGAAAATGGGATCCTAGTATTAAGACGCTTCTCTTCTAGACTTTTCGCCTAATACTGGAGGCATTGTCTGTCGACTGGTGAACTTAAGACTCCGCGTTAAAAAACAACTCACTTTCAATGTAAAACTAGTATAAGCCGGTGGTCCCGTGTGGTACCGGCATGCGGTAGACGGCAGCGGTAGTTTCGCTATGGCCTCCCTACACTCCACGCTACCTCGTAAGTCACCGCAGGGAGTGAATAATACCTGGAATATTAAAAATATTTAATTTAATATCAAAACGTATGTGAAAATAATTGGTTTTGTGTGTGAAAGTTTCATTAGAATCTGTTAAGTTCTTACTAAATTTGCAATGGAACTTCATGCTGTCTCCCGCATAGGCAAATAGAACCTAGTAATAGACTAATGTTAAGACACTTTGTTCTCCATTTTCCGCAGAATTTTCGAAGAATAGCGTGTTGAGTGGCGGAACTTTCCATTGTTACCAGAGCGAGGAAATGAAGATAAAAATTTTAATAAATATTACATTTCCTCGAGTGGGAAACATCTAAGCCATAAGTTTACATCAAGCTCATTACAATAGCGTGGGTTCAAATCCTGCTGCGTTTTAAATTTTTTTTATTTGTAATAAGTTAAAATACTGTGTACTATTTACATGATAAGGTAAAGATCTGTTTATATATAAATCGTTTTCACCTGTTGTCCATCACTCAATATGTGTTTCAAACAGTGTTTAGCTGCGGGCAACGTCTGAGTCGAACACCGGACTCCTCCTTCAGTGAACGTACATCTACCCTGAGTTGGTATTGGTCGACTTGATATATCGTTAACCTGTAAATTTATGGAAAAAAAAAGTAAAAAATGGCAACATTTATATTTTAACATAGAATAAAAACATTT
>FAPP01031100.1:7512-28338 GCA_001485965.1 Heliconius ismenius | reverse complement strand
CAGAGAGAACGGAGCGCCAAACACTCCCCTACGAGATTCTCATAATTTTTAAGTGACCTTCCTCCAATATCTTTGATAGGTACCTACTGTGTTTTGGACCGAGATGATAATCTAATGATAAGGTAAAAAAAGTCTTAGGCAAATTCGTATATACTTACAGGTCAGGTAGTCCATCAACCAGCTTCGGCTTGGGTATATCCAGTCACAACGGCTCGTCGACGTTCCGCTACAAGCTGAACAATCGTATGCCGTACATAATAGGGCGGCTGCTGCCCGGCGCGGGACAATACAACGTGCTATTCACAGATTACGATAGATTCGCCCTTATATGGTCCTGCACTAATTATAGCATTGCTCATTCTGGTATGTAGATCATTGTTATAGTATTATTTATTACTTTCTTGTAAGCCAATTAAGTTTAAAACTAGAAACCTAAGGCTTTTCGGCTCATAGTGGAGCAGGCAAAGAAAAATCTCATAAACCGTAAACGTGTCGTCAAGTGACGGAGTTAAGTAGTGGAAGTCAACGTACGTACTTAGTACTTTATCTAGAAATGTGTAGAAATGAAAATAATTAGTTTACATATTACAGTCATTCGTCCCAGAGGGGATCGAACCCACAAACATCGTGCATACAGTCAGAGCCGTGTTTAAGTGCATGTACCTATTACGCAAACACCTACAGAGCGAGGGTTGCGAGTAGTTACAGTTTAAATATATTCATAACGTATATTTCCCCAGATCGCATGTGGGTCCTTGGTCGCGAACGTGAAATAGAGGCGGGTCTACGCGCGCAAATATACGCACTAATGCAGGAACTGCGCCTCGACCCCGACCGCCTCATACTCTCAAAGAACACCAACTGTACCACTGTCGTACAATCATATGGAATAAAATAATTATTTATTGTGTCTGTGTTTATTTTTTATCAAACCTGGACTTATTTTAAAAAATATCTTCATGTATATTATTTACTTTTTCATAGTCACGAAGCAATAAAATGTTAATCTACAGAGTTCACCTCTACATTGCGGCCATATAGGTTGAGTAAATATTAAAATGTATTTTAAATATGAATAGTTTACCGTAAGCAATGTCAGTGACACACGTTTGTGCGTTGCGTAGTATTAATATAGACAAATATTTAACCACAATTTCACTAATATAATTGTAATATTTAAGTGTTATTATAACGAGGAGATAAATAAAACAACCTTATCAATATCTATTTTTTGGAAAAATATCATTTATTTACAACAATAGAGTAAAAGATATAAGATTCGAAATACACCATTGTTCCGTACAGATTAGTGACAAAAAACACCGCCTACTATACGCCTGTATAGTCACCCAAGAGACATCGACGTGACAAATAAATTAAATGTACAACACTTACGCTGCAAACGACGACATTATATATTATTGCTTACAACAGCCACTGTTAAGCAGGTTTTCTCTCAACGTATTCACACTACATGACGCACGATTAATAATAAAAATAATTGATACTTTGAACATTTTCAAACTGTTATTCCACATTAAGGACAAAATAATATTTTAATAAAACATATAAAAAAAATTATGTAGCGAGACTAGAACCTGCGCCTCATGGTAACCGTCCAAGCGCTGTGACCACTAAGCCATACGCTCGCATAAAATCAAAAGCATAGCTCGTTACAACATAATTATGTAAGTTTGTTCTAACAAACATAAGATTTTTTTATATACATATATTTAAGTTAAAGTAAATTTTATAAATATTCCTAATTGTATTAAATAGAACAAAATAAATACTGATAAATACTCGTATTATTATTTTATTACTAATCGAGCTGTTTATAAAAATCTACACACCATGTCAACGTCGTATGAAACAGCGCTGTCGCTCTACGTCAAGGCTAAGTTGGAACTACTTTAATATCAATCAAATCCTTTATATTAGAGAATAGAGACGGACGATCTTATTTGTTTTATAATCCAAAAGAGAATATGAAATACTTTCTCAAATAAAATAAAAGTCATTTTTACTTTTGTAATGAAAGATCATTATATTCTATATATTGCTTGTATTTTACAGTTAGTATAGCAATATCATCTCTAGGAAATTACTTTGTGCTTTTCATTGCACTAGTTTAGAAACACACAAATCAAAGTAGAGAAAATTCAATATAATAAATATAAATGGTCACTCTATGGACATTTTAAAATGTTTTTGAAACTGACGCGCCTAGTGTGAAAGCAAACGAAATTGATTCTGCGCGTAAAATCTTAATAGGTGCGCCAAGCTTTTAACTGTAGCCTTAATTATTAATCTCTTTCTTTAATTAAAGGAGCCAAGCTATACAACAGACAGGATAAGAATATTTTGATTAAAAAGAAAGATGACTGACACTACTGACAAATAAACAATTTAAAAGTACTTGCAATGCAGTGGCCCAATAGAATAAATAATGTTTTGAATATCTGAATAATATGAGACTGTCCATCTCTAATTCCACAAGTACCTAACCAACTATATACCTATGGCTTGGTTTATATAAGTTAAAATAATAAAATGCTTTATTAAAATTTTATAACAAAACATGTGAATGACTTTAACGTAAAATATTAGAGATAGATATTTGTGCTAACAAGAACAAGGAGAAGAATTTATTATTTTCTATGTATATGGAATAATTGTTATATTAATTAATATTGGTTATTATTTGGCATTATATTTAAATTACCTTGCTGTGAAATCCAGTATGTTAATCTAACTTATATATTTAATTGGGTGTTGCTGAATAAAACTAATTATACCTTTTTTATCAACAAGTTAATACAGTCTCTATTGGATATAAATATTTTTCTATTGGTTCTTATCATATGAATAAATATTTTAAGTATAGAGAATAAAAATGCTTAAAATTTTCACGACAATAACTTGAGTAATGTTGTATGAGACAATAATGCAGAAAGTGAAACATCTGTATAAAGTTCAAATATAAATTTTTAATTATTAATGTGTACATTATAATGTTAATAAAGTCTAAAAGAATTATTAAATCTTCAGTCACTTATTATCTAATTTATATTAGGCCTTTATATTGCTGTCTCTGGTGTGAGGCATCCATTAACTAAAGTTAAAACAATATCAACAATTCTTAAAACAAAATAATTTTATAACAAAATATTTTTTTTCAATAACAATGCAAGTTTAAGTACACATGGCAACATGTGCCACTTCATTTCTTGTGTAAAATAAATATAAGCAATTAAAAATTTTGTTTAAAAAAATTATATAAGTATAATATAAATTTAAAAATGATGTATACAGATAAATTCAAAACAAGTAAAAAAAAACAATTATAAATATGCCTGGAACTATACAATAATCTAAAATACAATGCAAACAGCTTACATAATATATCAGTCACACAACACACAGTACCGACAAAACTGAACACAGAAATTGCTATGTGACAAATTTGAAATGCACTTAATAATTCTCGTTAACATAGTTTCTCACCTCATTCAGTCGCAGGCATTCAGCGTCACGATTTCTATAATCACTAGTGGGTGTAACGTCTGAGCTATCACAGTGCGGGTCTGTTTCCTTATTGTTTACATTGTTATGGTTATTCTGTAATGCATATTGATGCATCCATAACTGTTTCTCTTCTACTTCTTTACTCACAACCACAAATAATTCCTTTTCTTTACTGTCTAATTGCTCTTTTAGATACAATATGAGGTCACTGCTCTGAAATAAAAATAAATAAAATAATAAAGGCTTACTTCTCAATTTTTCTTTCTGAACAAAGTAACATTATAATAAATATCATATTACATATACGATAATTTCAATTCCCATAGCACAAACACGAAAATTAAAATTGGAAAATAATCAAGTTAAGTGTATTTAAATTAAAATGGTCAGGTAATATTGGTAGTTCATTTAAAAGTATAACGAAAAATATTTATTTATTTCTAATTTTTAACAATAAAAATAAATAAACATACTCTTCCTATTAACTGTGGAGTTTCTAATTTTGAATCAAGGTTGTAGAAATTGCCTTGTATTTGTCTTATTGTGATCCAGTGTCGCCTCCTTAAGGGTAACATTACAAAACCAAGTTTATAATCAGATGGAACATTAAGAATGAAGCCACAAATGTTAGATAGATCTAAACATCCAGGATCTCTGAGAAAGATGAAGAATAACTAATTATATTTCATAAATAATTATAGCATAAAAAGTAACTATATATGCAATTCAATATTTTGTTTTTCTATATGTACATAGTAAATGACAATAAAGCCATTGTGGCACAATAGCTATTTGGTTTTGGATTTAATTACCACTCTGATGAATGAAAGAATTCCGTTGGCCTACTCTCGTAAGACAATATGCAGCATTGAGTCACATCATTCAATGTGTCTCAATTTCAGACAGAAAGTGGAAACTGGGATTTCTGCTCTTCTTCTGTAACAATATATAATATAACTAGACTAACTTTCTTTTATCAAACCAGACAGCTTCACATCCTTTCTTCTGTAATGCAGCCATAATGACATTGATATCATAGTTGCCTAGCCCCAGCATGGATCGGTGAGGATTGATCCACACATTGGGTGATAATCTGCTGCATATTGTGTCTAATTCTGATTTTGAAAATGTGTTGCGAGTCTGTAAGTGAGATAACAATTAAATATTAATTAATTAATTTTTAATTAGTTTTTATTTCTGAAAGACGAAACATTATGAGAAATACCAATAAATATATAGTGTAAAAAATTATTAAAATGAACAAAAAGAAATTGCTACCTACTACTAATGATAGTAAAGTATTTTCAATGTATCACTTCATTAAAATTATTACGATAAATCTATTTTTAATAGCCTAAAACATAAAGACCTCAAATAAGCAACTTTGTATCGTAGTGCTAATTTAATTCTAATGCCTATAGTAAGAAAATTTGTTTATGATATCATGATATCTCAAAGCATCTTGAGTAGACAGGATTTCTCACGATGGAAATAAAAGAATTGACTTACTTGAAATAAATTGTTTAGAGCATGCAAGGCACATAGCTCTTTTACTTGTTTTTCATGATATATTTGAGGTTTGGAACTCATCTCGATCAAATATTTTGCATGATTTGTGTTTACTGATGTTTGCGAAAAATCGTGTTATATCATATATTAATTAAAATTCTATATTTAGCTGAAAATAAAAATATGTAAATGCTACTAAAACTTTATAAATAATTATTTAATTAATAATTTCGTTAGATGTTTAAAATTGAACTAAGACTCAAGTTTACACCTCCAGACTTGACAATTTTATTACTTGACAGTAAATGTCATGGTGACAACTCTATGAATAGAGTCAATTTTTACATTACTTCATTAACGTACCAAAAATATCAATAAAAAATGGAATTCAATATTATACTTTAATAAATACTGTAATGATTATAAAGATAATACAATTCTACCGCAAGTTATACTATATAAGGACAATATAAATAAAATATTGTTGGCGGACTCTATTATTTGAGAGTGACATTAATTAATTGTTATTTTAATTATAAATGTGGTTATTTTTTTTAACGGGTCTAACTTATTTAGTACTTACACTTATTTAGTATTTATAATTACACTGGGATGGAGCAGTGAAGGCGAGCGTTGTTATAACCACCCTGGAAACCTGGAAAGGTACCTTTAAGCCTACACCTGTGATCGTAAGTCCCAGACACTGCTCCATGCCCCCTTAATCTCATTTAGACCCCGTAGACAATATTAATTTGTAACTACCATCCACTTCTGATGTGTTGCTGCAGATATTTTATAGTTTATTAAATTTTTTTTCAAAATATATTTCGCTTCTGATTTCTAACAATATATTTTTTTTATTTAAAAGTATATTTTTTTAAAATTTGAAATGACAGTTATGACATTTAACATATTTAAAAACAATGCCGCCATTTTCGTAATCGGATAAGAGTAGTAATCGCCTCTAAAAAAGAAAAAAAAAGTAGTTAATTTTCGGAGTTTAGTTTTGTATTTGTTCTTTTAAAAAAAACCTACACAATCATTAATGTTAAGATGCAACGTCCGCAACAATCTAGTTTTCAATGTGACGATATTTTTTTAGGCTTGATAAACAAGACCGCTGTACATGAACTTAAGACGTCTTTTCACAGGTTAAAGCAACATCAATGTTAAATAAACGATTCTTTACTAATAATCTTTAATAATAAATCTTATGTATTTGTTGCAGATCCTCCAATATTGTATCAAACATTATCTCTAGTAAGGTATGGAAAGCTAACACTGAGGAACTAGATGAGGATTCAATTGAAACTTTAGTAGGCTCCGCAAAACAACTTATAAAAGATTCAAATGCAAATAATACACAAAATTGGAATAGTTTGTTAAAGTAACACTTATAATTTTTAAAATAATTGTTAGAATGTATTATTTGCCACAAATAAATCTACTTACTTATTACTACTTACTTAATTGTTTTTTTTTTCAGTAATTTTAATAATGATAGATCACTGTTCGAAAAATATACTCGTAATTGTAAAAAATGTTCAAATATAGATTTCATAGCAGTTCTAAAAAATATAAGGATAAATAACTGCAATTGTAACTTAAATATCCTTAAAACCGAAAAATTAGATCCCTCTAATAAGCTAGTAAATTCTGAGAGCAACAGTCAGGAGTCTTATTCTGCAGATGACTTAAAATCTTTTAAGCCTCAGTTTCGGCCTAAAATGAAAAGAATTGTACCACCCAAAACAATACAAACAGTTAGTAGTGTTATCAAAGAAGCAGACAATGTACCAATTGTAAAGCCTAACAAGCAATATGAAATTGAAGGTGAAAGATCACACAATCCAGACAAAGAAATGGATGAAGAAAGGGCACATAAAAGTCAAGTTTCCAAAATAACATTTAAAACAGCTAAAGAACAGCTCTTGGCTTCCAATCCTGCAGCAAGAAGAACACTCGGAGCATCAAGGAAGGCACAAGCAAAGTTTATATCTCCAATGCTTGGTGCCCAGTATGTAATGAGTTTTATTTGCTTAAATTATCTCTATTACTGCTATTTACCACCAAAACATCCGAAATCCTAGATTGAAACATCCAGAAATCTGGCGCCTTACAAATTTATTTGTCAGAAACATGCCAGACAAGGTTGAATACACAAGTATATGATTGTAAACGTGATTGGTTGTGGGTTCGATCCCCACTTCATCTTACCATTAAGTTCCCTCTGCCTACTCCGCTGTGTGCAAGTTACAGTGTGTAGCTGCATATTAATTATTAAAATTATACATATTTCAAAACAGAGATAATCAAGAGATCACCGAGTCAATTATAACAGATGAAAGGTTGAAACACATTGATCCAAAAATGATTGAGCTTATAGAAAGTGAAATCATTGACAAAGGAACTCCCATTGGTGTGTTATGTATATTTTTTAATTCATTTTATATTTTTATCAACAAACAATCTTTTAACAAGATTTGTTGTGTAATACATTTCTTTCATTATTGAGACATTAAAAAATGTTGTTTTAGCCATTACTTAAAACTAGACTTATGTGACTATAAAGATACAGCTTTATATTTATATACCTCCTTTAAACTTAAAAAACGTAATCTTTGTATTTTATACAATAATAAATAAAATTAACATTGTCATTTTTAAGCAGTAATGTTTTATGTGTCAGACATTGTTCTACCGCTCCAAACCAGCTTTTATTACACTATTATTACTTTTAACAGGCTGGGATGACATAGCGGGACTTCATCAAGCTAAGAGTGTGATCCAAGAGGCAATAGTGTGGCCACTGCTCCGACCGGACATCTTTACGGGGCTCCGTAGACCTCCGCGCGGGGTACTGCTGTTTGGCCCCCCCGGTACTGGCAAGACTTTGATTGGTTAGTTATTCTGTATATACTATATTGTATTGTAATATTTTAGATAACTTATTAATTCTATGAAAGGGTTTTAGCAGTTTCATTATATTTTGTCATTTTTTATTATTTAACGTGTTTTAATTGATTTAATTTATTGAATATTTATTAATTTATTTTGATTGAATACTGACGTATCAAAATAAATTAAAAAATATTTACATTGGGCCGTGAACAACATTTATAAGTCATAATTAATAATGAAAATAGTTATAAATTATTTTTGTCTATATGATAATGCTGATAAAACAAATGCTGTCACAGGTAAATGCATAGCATCACAGTGTAACGCAACATTCTTCAGTATATCGGCGTCGTCGCTTACGTCCAAGTGGATCGGCGACGGCGAGAAGATGATGCGGGCGCTGTTCGCGGTCGCCAGGTGTCATCAGCCCGCGGTTATTATTACTGTTTTAATTATTTTTTTAGCTTGAGCGTGATGTAGATACCGCATATAACAGGGTAAGCAAGGAAATTTAATGATAAGACACTCCGCTCCCCACGCACCCCTTATTTTTGAATCGTTACGTATTGGTGGTGGTGGTGGTGGAACTCGCTTTCCCTTGTGCGAGAGAGAGTCGTGTACCAGAGCTAGAAAATTTAAATAATTCGTTCCCTCGATGGCAATCGAACCCACAACCATCGTGGGTACAGACGCTGTCGCACAACGGCTTCTTCTTACTCGCGGCGTCGCCCGCTTAAACATGACAATTATTGTGCCAAGCAAGCGGAGCACTCTACTGGAGACTTTTTACACTCTTTGTCACCAATAGGCCCCCACACGGTTTGACTGATTGAGATGAAAATTTGCAAACATATACATATATGACCACGTAGATGTTTTTAGGCGAAAAAAAATCTAAAATATTCAACAATTCATTTCTTGTTTCGCTCAACATGTGAACACTACCTCAAAATTGAGGTCCGGTTCGCGCCCCTAGTTTATTCATTTGAATTACTGTAGTGTTTTAATAACTATTGAACAGTAAAGTTTATTAAGTTAAGTTCAAGAGTTGTGGGACTTTGCATGTTAGGTGATGGTACTTATTGCCGAGCAGTTCTGTAATATTTGAAAATAATTAAATTATAAACATTCTTACTTATTTTAAGAGGGAATGAATTTAAAATCGTGATAATATTTGTGATATTGTTTTTTTTTCTCTTTCAATTTAATTGAATAATTTTTTTTAATATATATATAGTTTCATAATATTTTAAATGTAACATTTTGACAGGTAATATTTATAGATGAAATAGATTCGTTACTTTGTCAACGAAGTGATACCGAGCACGAAGCAAGTCGTAGGATCAAGACTGAGTTTTTAGTACAATTTGATGGAGCGGCAACTGGTTAGATTTTTTAAATCCTATTTCTTCACGCTTTGTTTCACAGCAAATAAAAAAATATATATTTATATGACAGATAAAAAATCATGGAATCATGGAAGGTTTATCTAAAAAAAATCGTGCTTTTTGTTAAATACACATTACTATATTGATATTATTGATATACTGATGTTTTATCTTAAATTATATAAAAATTAAACGTAGCGAGACCTCTTGGAAACAATTTTAATAATGTTAAAAATATTTATTAAAAGCCTTATATGGCTTTTTTAAATAATTTAGTATATAAATGTAAATTTTGTCTAAACAGGTGAAGAAGACCGTCTACTCATAGTGGGTGCAACAAACCGACCTCAAGAGTTAGACGAGGCGGCGCGGCGGCGGCTTGTTAAACGACTGTATATACCGTTACCTGATTTGGACGTTAGTTTTTTTGTTGTATCTTAAAGTATCTCTCAATACTATAAAAAGAGAACTTCATGCTAATAATTTATAATTGTCAAAGTTTGTATATTTATTTATTGGCTTCACGCTGTATCCCATATATAGAATGGTATGCGAACGGAACCTAGTGTTAAGACACAGTTTCTCATGCACCATTCAATTTTCGATATCAAGCGTGTAGGATGGAGGAACTCGTCACGTTTTGTCTTAGTACCAGTGCTGGAAAATGACAATAATGCATTCTCCCGATTGGGAATTGAATCCTTTATTCCTTAATTTATTTTCTTAATCCACTTTATTTTTTAAAACATTTTAAAAGATTCGTACCGTATTTGGATTTATAACGCTGCTTTAATCCAATAAAAAAAATAGGAATTAGGAATAATTAATTTTTTTTTTCAACTGAAACTGCTACTTAATATTTTTTTCTTAGCGTACTTACGAAACTACGTTTTATTATACACTACTGCTGATTAATAACATTTTTTAACATTTATTATTTTACATGACAGGCGCGAAGACAAATCATAACTAATCTTCTAAAAAATGAAAACAATGATTTATCACTTCATCAAATATTTGACATAGCGTCTCTGAGTGAAGGCTACTCCGGCGCTGACATGAAGTCTGTGTGCTCTGAAGCCGCCATGGGGCCCATACGTTCCGTACCGTTGTCGCAGATTATCAGTATTGATAGGAATAAGGTAAAATACTTTTTTTTAATAATAAGCTATGTGTGAATTGTATAAGGCAATTCATAATTAAGATAATTAAGATAATCATAATTAAGATATTATCTTATTAAATGTTAAACATTCCTTGAATATTTAAATATTAAAGTGTTTTTGTCTTTTATCGGTATGTTCCTCTCGAATTTAAGGACCGAATCAATGTCGCACTTTGTTCTACCAGAGCTGGGTAATAAAAATAATCAATTCTTTCTAAGATCGAACCTACAGCCAGAGAGTTTAATGCTCGTATCCCACTGCGCAATGATAGTCACTATTAATTTTAATAATATTAATAATTATTATACTATTAATTTTAATAATATTAATAATTATTATTAAAATTAATAGTGATGATCTATGATTCGTAACCGCCCTAAAGTAAGCCAGCTGCGCAGACTTGATCCTGTATTCAGGACTGCCCCGACTCGTCAACCGTACTGTAAAAAAGATAGACTTTTATTTTCTCAGGTACGTCCAGTGAATATACAAGATTTTAAAATAGCGCTTCAACGAGTTCGGCCTAGTGTATCGCAAGACGATCTCGGACAGTATGTTAAGTGGAATAACACATATGGCCAAGGATTTTAAATTTATTTTTCAGATTAATAAATATTTTTTTAACATTTTTAAAGTGTTTCTCCACATTTAGGAAATGTCTTAATAAGTGAATATACTTTTTATATCATAACGTGCATTTTTATTTCTGAACACATTGAAGATATAGGTTTTATAGTATGTTAGCGCTTTACTAAATTTTATAACATATTCTCGTTAATATTTTTAAAATGTATAGGTATATTAAATCAAGTATACCAGTCAGTGGCGTAGCTAGGGTATTTGCTGCCCGGTGCGGCTTAGGGGACTTGATGCAAATGGTCTAAGGTCTAAAAAAAAAACAAAGTGATCGTCGACTTTGATGCCCAGTGCGACCGCACCGCTCGCACCCCCCTAGCTACGCCACTGATACCAGTACTTAATTCTAAAGACTAAACCTTCAATTCCTATTTAAGGATACGTATTTCTGATCTGTGAGCCATTGCCATGTTTTCTGACCGATTTCCTCTCAAACAATAACTCTGGCTTTTTCTAATACATAAAAACGTCAGCTGGCTGTATGGTAGTGGAAAGATTATCAGCTGATGCAGAGTAGTATAGGAGCCAGGCTAACATATAAGTCGAGAACGCCGATCGCTTATTTAAATACATAAATCAACTGACGTGTTTTCTACCAACCAGCTGGCGTCTTTATTTATTCTAAATTGTAACCTATCATCTGACACATTTCAAATGAGAGGAAATCACTCATTTGGAGAATTTAATGTTCTGTAACAATAGGTTCTGTGCTTGTACTAAGTGTAAAAAATACACAAAATATTTCAAGAAAACTATAGTAGCTATTGTAGAGCAATGGGCTATGGGTCAGCGTCTGACTGACTGTATCAACTATCAACTGTATGCGATGGTTATAGATTCGGCGATCTGCAAAAAATAATTTATTTTCATTTTCCCAGTTAAGTAACAGAAAATACGGTAGTATTTCGGCAAGTGCTATTTTACTGTAGTGTGTCGAAGTGTCCTGAATTTAAGTTTGTTTAAAAAATATTACACCTTTTAATCCTACTAATAATGCTCTAAATATTATAAGTAATCTGTGACTATTAGCAATATTTTTGACAAGATAATGTTTTGATTTCAAATTCAAACTTGACAATGAAATAAAGTATTTTGGCGGGATCTAACAAGGAATAGAAGATTTATATTATGTTCGAAATAATTCTTTCTTGATTGGGAAATTTCGTAAAAAAATAATAATAATTAAACTTATAATTTAACTCAATACATAATAAATAAAATGGACTTAGAAAATAGAATTATTACGTTAATCGACATGGATTGTTTTTATTGCCAAGTGGAGGAAAAACTCAATCCAGAATTAAAAGGAAAACCTATTGCTGTTGTACAATATAATCCATGGAAAGGGGGAGGGTAAGGAGAGTCTCTTACCTTAAAATCATAAAAATTTTTCGAATGTTCTACGATCCTTATTAATTTACACGATTACCATTTCATTAAAAATAAATAATTATTAATTAACTTTATTCTTTGACTTTAGTATTATTGCTGTTAACTATGTAGCCAGAGCCATGGGAGTTACAAGATATACAAGAGGTGATGAAGCAAAAGAAAAATGTCCTGACATACAGCTGTGTTCAGTACCTTGTCAGAGAGGAAAAGCTGATATTACAAAGTAATTTTATTTATATTCATTATAACAAAATCAGGGATCTTTTTTAATTGAATTAAAAATATTAAGGAAATAGAAATAAAAGTAATAAATAATTAATTTTAAACAGATATAGAGATGCGGGCAAAGAAGTTGCTAAAGTGCTACAAAAATTTACGCCCTTGTTAGAAAGAGCATCTATTGATGAAGCTTACTTAGACATAACTGCAACAGTGAGTATATTTCATATTGATGATATAAGCAATTCTATATTTCCAAAATCAAAAAGTAGCAATTTCAATTTATTCAAATTTAAAAATAAAAATGAAAAATATATAGATAAATTAACTTGATTAAATTAACTATTTAGAAACTTTAAAAGATTCTTATAAAATATTATACACTTACAAAAATAAATATTAATAATTTTTGTAAGTGTCCTGGAAACCAAGAGTTTTACATATTTTAATGTCAGTAAACATGTAGGTGCAGAAAAGGCTTCAAACTTTAAACATAAACACAATAACACCTGATATGATGCCAAACACATTTGCACTGGGCTATGATAACTTTGATCAATTTATATCTGATGTACATAACTGTGCATCGGATTTCATTGACTTTGACCATGAACACTCCAGGCAGCTACTTGTTGGTGCCTTAATAGTAAGTGAGATAAGAGCTGCGGTTTATGAAGAAACAGGTATCTATTGAAATTTTAGTCTAAAATTAGTTAAGAGTTCTTATTTACATAGTTATATTCAAAATATTTTCACTTAGTATAAAGCAGTAGTGCTCTATATTTAAAAGAATATGTAAAATAAAGTTAGAGACTGCATATTGGCTATGTATGACTTAATAAGATTTTTTTGTATAAAAAGTATCTTCCAGATATACTCATTGAAATCTGAAGATTGGAAATGATTCTAATTTAAAGTAAAGTATATTTATATGTTTAAAATATATATTTCAGGTTTCAGATGCTCCGCTGGAATAGCTCATAACAAAATATTAGCAAAACTTGTCTGTGGAATGAACAAACCAAACAAACAGACAGTATTGCCCAAGCATTCTGTGAACATGCTGTATAAGTATGTATCTACTTTTTTTAGCGTCACTCTGTTTTCCGCATATAACAAGGTAGGCAGAGAAAACCAAATGTTAAGACACTTCATTCCCCACATACTGCCAATTTTTAAAGAGATTTGTTACCAGAGCAAGGAAACGAAAATAATCTCACTTAGAATTAAACCCACAACTATTCAGATGTCAGTTGCTATACTGCTGTACCATCCTACCATAATTGTATTTAAAAAAAAATAAATTAAATGAAATTAACTTCACACTGTATCCTGCACATAGCAGAGCACAGGGAGGGAAGCTAGTTTTAAAACAGTCAGTTCCCCACTTTACATGAAATTCTGGAGGCATTCTGCAGGCATGTTGCATTGTTGAATAAATATTTCATTTCCTCGAGTGGGAATCAACTCTCAACGAGTCGCACACATGCACGGGTTGTGCCCCTATGCCATGAATGACCTAAATAATTGTATTTAACTTTAATAAAAGTCTTATCCTTGTTTTTCTTTTTTAAAACTATGTTTTTGATATGCAGTTCAATATTTTTAGGACTCTCTCAATAAAAAAAGTTAAACATTTAGGTGGAAAATTTGGTGATCAGGTTTTGGCAGTGTTGAAAATTAAAACAATGGAAGAATTACAGCAGTTCTCTGAGAAGGAATTGCAAACTAGATTTGATGAAAAGAATGGGTAAAAAAAATTAGTTTACTTAAATTTATTAACAATAGCGGCATGCGAAAGACTAGCTTCGATGTAAACGCGGCGGTTGTGGGTTCGATTCCCACACGGTAGAATGAAATGTTTGATATTTTCATTTCCTCGCTCTGGTAACGAGGCAAGACGTTCCGCCTTTTTCTTCTGCCATGTGCGGCATACAGTGTGAAGCTTTAAAAGACGTATCTCATTCAAAATGCCTGACGTCACTCTGACTGGGTTATATCGTAATTACATGATGTATGCCTGCCTTGATAAAGAAACTATGCATAATGCAATATAAAAATGTTTTTACCATTCAGCCACACAAACTCTCCAGCTTTATTGTATGAATACATATTTTTATTTACATCCATTTCAGTTCATGGCTATACAACATAGCTCGCGGCATCAACTTAGAACCAGTTCAAGCCAGATTCAACCCAAAAAGTATAGGATGCTGTAAACAATTTAAAGGGAAATCTGCTCTCATAGACTTAAATAGTGTCAGGAAATGGCTGAAAGATTTGGGGGAGGAAATTGAAGATAGATTAGAGAAAGATTCCTTAGAAAATAATAGGACGCCTAAGCAAATGGTTGTTAGTTTTTCTATACAGTTGCCAGATGGAAGGGATTCAAGTAGTTCTAGATCATATAATTTTAGCAATGAAGACGAATTAAGCAGTGAATTGTTTTGGAGTAAGGCATTTGAATTGTTGATGGAGAGTGCTGAAGGCTGTAAGCCGAAAGGTAATATTTGTTTTACAGGGAGTATACTATGTAAGCACATAGCAGGGTATTCAGAGGGAGGACGAATTCTGGAGCCATTACTGAGTAGCAGAAATCGACGCCGCGTTTTGCTACGACACCAAAGCGAAGAAATGGAAATATAAACGTAGATAAATATTTCTATTCCTCGAGTGGAGATCGAACCCACAACCGTCGCGTTACAGTCACACCCTGTGCTGTTGTATTGTTTTTATAAATTAGGTATGAGATATTCAAAATTACTTTCCAGATGATGATGTTAATAGAAAATTAAGAGCACCAATGAAATTTCTGGGTATAAGTATTGGTAAATTTGAAGACCATTCAGAGACTAAGAAAACGAAAAAAATCAACGATTATTTCAGTGCTGAATCATCAAAGGACGTGTCTCAAACTAGTGAACCTATAAAGCAGGAAATTGTCAATAATAATTATGAAAATAAAAAGAATGAAGGCAAAGAGTATATATTTCGAAAATTTTTCAAGGCGGAGGATAATATTAAAAAAAATAACTCACAAGCTACTGTAAAGGTCAACGAGAATACAGATAATCGGGAAAAAGTTATAGAGTCAAGTCTTGACAAACAAGAATCGTTTTTTGCCAAGTATTTAGACGGCGGACTGATGCGGCGCGAAACAAAGGACGCCCAAAATGTGAACAAACTAATTACGGAAGAAAAAAATGGAATTGAAGCAAAAATTGAAAATAATCACACCACTACACCTGTTTGTAATATAGTACCTTGTGGTGACGATAGCAACGACACTGTGTATTCAGGATCGACTATAAACGAAGAAATTAATAAAAGTATAGCTTTGTTTGAAGAAGACCCCGACGAAGTAGCCAGAGTTAGTCAAATGAGAGAAGTATTACAAAGCCACATGGAAGATGTAGAAAATGGCGCCGATTCAGAAACTGTTGATAAAAATGCACCATCCGGATCCCATTTAATTAATAATGCAGCAGAAAGTACATTAGAAAGTATAAATTGTCCTGAATGTGGTAAAACAATATCCTTAGATATGGTAGATGAACATGCTGACTTTCATTTAGCACTTAGGCTTCGAGAAGAAGAGAGACAGTTGGCACGTAAAGAAAGAGACAAAGACAAACCAGTTATAAAAGAACCTAGCAGAAAGGAAACTAAAAAGAAAATTAATGAAGAATCTAAAAACGATCCAGTGCCATCAATGTCCAATTTTTTAGTAAAATTTGATGAAACAACTCCAACTGAAATATGTATGGAATGCGGTAAAAAAGTTCGTGTAGATAAATTTTCTGAACATCTAGATTTTCATGAGGCACAAAAATTAAGTAGAGAGTTAAATAATAGAAATTTACCCAATTGTTTCTCAAGCAGTGTTAAGAGAAAAAGAAAATCGATTTCGCCAGTCAAAAAGCCTAAAGTACCTTGTAAATCTATAGATTTGTTTTTTAGATAGACGTTTTTGTAAGTTTTGTATGTATGTATATAAATATGAGAAATTATGTATGAATAAATATGAAATACTTATGTTTAATGCTCCAATTATTTTCGGTTAATTTTTTTTTTTTTGTATTAACGACTATTTGAGAGCCATACATCAGTTTTTAGAGTTCCATAGTCACATTACAAAGCCATCTTACTCACAACTATCAGGAACTGTACAATTGAAACTTCTTTGAGCCCGATAATAATTTTATGAATAGGCATGACAGCTAGTTATAATCACTAAAATTATGTATTTAATTAATGAAAGTACTAGTAGATTACAAGACACGCATTCATTTTATTACTAAGTGTAGGATTAATAATTAGTTCAGAAAAAAAACTACATTTGTAGTTAAATCCTAAAAAATAATAGCCTTAAATGGGAGGCAAAATTTGATATTAAAGCCGCTTAGTTCAAGTGACGTATCAGATGAAAGGGCTCTGGCTAAGCTAAGATTGAAAAGAAATTAATCAAGATATGTACCTCAACAGTTTAGCAGTAGGATTTTTTTATCATTTCACGATGTTTATCTATACCCGTATTGGGTGTAACGCCGTTACGAATAGATAGACACCAATAACGTAAACACTACTACAAAAATATTTCTAGAGGTTAAACAACTTTGAACTTTGTCGCCAATAACAACGACTCGATTTCAGAATGAGACGCGTGCGGCGGTGTCGCTTTAATACGCTGTCTAGGCTAAAATTGGATTAGTCTTTATAGAGTAGTCAAAACTGTGGCTCTTATTAAAGTGGTGCGACAAAAACACTGCATACAAGCGAAGCAATTTTGGTCTTAAATATTTTCATTGAGGTTCCTAAATACATCTTCCCTTAAATTTAGACGTTTGAAAGAAAGGCCGTTAAAGATACTTGATGAGATATTTTCAATTTAAAATAGTTTTACTTATTTCTCATCATTTTACGGTTAACTGTAAATTTAGGATTTATCCTTGTTTTATTTGCCGTAATCCCGCTGGATTTAAAGTTCCTTGTGCCTCAATACTAATATCGAATTATATTCACCCTCTGAAGCACTTAAGGAAAGTTAAATTATTTAAATTTTAAATATGAATGAATGTAATGGAAATTAATAATGAGTTGTGATTAAATATGACTAATAGTCATAATATTAAGTTATCTGATACAATTTATCTGTAAATATATATAATCAAACAGTCAATCTATATATCAAACAAGTCAATTATGTCTATTGAACATTTTTTTCATTTTCGTATTTTTTTTACACAATAAAAAAATATTTATGATATAAATATTTACATTACAAGTTGTAAAAAAACTATATATTCAAATTGGATTAAATTCAACATCAAAAATAAAAATACTTAAATGTTACAATTTTTAACCTAACATTGAAACTTTTGCCACTACTTTACTATGTTTGTTATATTATTACCATATGTAAAGGTGATAAAAAAGAAATCAAGCAAATAAGATAAAAACTTCACAGTTTATTAGATATCAGTTACACGCTGTAGATTTCATTCTGCACTTTCCTCCAGGAGTCGAGAGGGCCATGTTCAGGACGGTAGCGGACATTGCAACCATCATTAGCGAGACGGCCATCCTCACGCAACTTCTCAAACTCCTCACGCTCATACTTGGTGAAACCCCATTTCTTGGAGATGTAGATCTGAAACAACAATGATATGTTACAACTGTGGCATGCTTATATTATAAAGCTAAAGAGTCGGTTTGGTTGAACATACTAATCTCAGGAACTAATGTTAAACATGAGTAAAGCATAATTTAATAGAAATTAACAATATAAATCAATTGTTATATCATATATATATATATATGAAGATTTAAGCCCACTCATATCCCTAACCAATATTTTTTAACATGTTTTTCTTTAGACATAATAGAGCAGCATGGGATTTCATTGTTCTAAAAATGTCAAGAAATAAGCAGAAAGTTTAAGGATAATATATATGTACAATAGGTTGTCTTGGTTATTTCAAGAAAAAATTCCAGCTGTAAAAACTAAAATTATAAATAATATACCTTCTGACGACCAGGGAACTTGAACTTGGCACGACGTAGAGCCTCAATCACTTGCGCCTTCCACCTGTCGCTGGAACGCACCGACATGATGGGTTGGCCGATACGCACACGGGCTACGGTGCCTTGTGGCTTGCCGAACGCACCACGCATTCCAGTCTGGAGCCTAAAATTACGAGAATAAAAGAATTATTACCTATCCTAGAAAAGTAATTAAATACTCAAAACTTTCAGATTGACCAGGAATAGATATTTATATATGCAAAAGGAAGAGTAAATGGAGTAGCTACAAAATCTTTTGTAGATTTACATGCTTATAATAATAATCTATGAATTATTATTATAAACATGTACCTCAAAATAACAAATTCAAATGTATATGCAAAAAGCAAAAATATGAAAAATCACCATGACAATTGTTATCTACTTTTAAGATAGCATAAGCAACTAAGAACCAGGACCTATATTATATTGACTAAATATGATTATGCCAGTCATCATTGAATCATTGCTGTAATATTTAGCTCAGATGATTCTCAATTTTTTGTCTATGTATAAAAGAAATTAATAGAAATGCAAATTGAGCACAAATGATAAGGTAACTATAAAAAAAGTAAGAAAATTATAATTTATTAGGAAATTTTATAGTTCAATAAATATTCTAAGACTATTAATTAATAGGTATATCTTTATGAGTAACTATATGAGGTTTAGTGTATTCTTATAATTAATAATAAATTACCAGGGACTTACCTATCAGCTCCAGCGCACGACAACATTTTATTGATGCGGATAACATGGAATGGATGCAACCTCATGCGAATGTGGAACTGATCTTTACCACAATTCTTTACAAGATACTTGTTGCAGCAGATACGGCCTGCTTCCAAAGCCTCGGAGCTGAGCTGTTCATACTCGTCAGACACCAGATGGACACATAGTGGGAAGTCATCTACTGTTGCCCTTTTCTTTCCCAAGTCGAAGATACGAATCTTAGGATCTGGTACACCACGGCAAAACCGGGATTTAGGATACGGTTTGTTTTTACAATACCGGTAGCTGGAAATAATATAAACTTATAAACAAAAAAATTTTAACCAAATATATTATTTCAATGAGGATTTAGATATTTACCATCTCGCTGGACGGCGCCCCATTGTGACCTGAAATAAATGAAACTTCTTGTTAGAAACAATGTAGAGGATACGATTTATCAAGAAATTATTAAAATAAACACGTATTTTTTACGATTTGTCAAGATTAAAAACACAAAAGTAATAAGCACCTACACAAAGTCACACCGACACCTAGCAAAAGAATGTTGACAGGCGGAACTTCACTGGTTTATATGTCATACAGATTAAATTATTATTTATCAATCATTTTACTAGTGTTGCAGTTGAAGTGAAGCAATGGTTTAATAAATTAAATAGTTGATTTTTAATGAAAACAACACATATTCTTTTAAGGTCATTAAATAAAATTATTAATCAAAAATAATATAGTTAATAATAAAAAAAAATAGGCTAGGTTTTATATGATTCCCGACTTTAAATATAAAGTATATTTATACTTATTTAGAAAACGTATAAAATTTTTAATGTAGAGGGACTCAAGTCCCTCAAGACCCACGCCTCCTGGAGACGGTCCAGACGCTTCGACCCCTAAGCCATACGTTCTCATCAAGTCGTCGCGAGTGGTTGCGTCACGACGAAATTCTTATACGATATACGATTTTTTGCCAAACTGTAGGAAAAAAAAATACTTTTCAGAAAACATAACATAAATTACATAAATAAGGGCGCCCGTGATTTATATCACCTCATTTTGCTCATAGAAAATCTTAATCTTGGTGTTTATACTTGGAAGATATTTTAAAAAAATGTTATTGGGAACCTTTATTAACGTAGTAGAACCCAAAACTATAATTTTGTATCTGTTTGTCTGTGCGTTTGTAGTCGTTAATCTCAGAATCGGCTAAACCGATTTAGATGCGGTTTTTACTATTGGCTTCTGGCAACCTTCTGAAAACATATAGGGGTTGTTTTATTACAATCGGTTCATAA
>FAPP01031094.1:2032-12829 GCA_001485965.1 Heliconius ismenius | reverse complement strand
TGAGTGGCGAAACTCAACCCCACGCTTTGCCTTGACACCATAGCGAAGAAATGAAAATATAAATTTAAATAAATATATTTATCATTTCCTTGAGTGCCATCGACAAGCAGATGCGTTTACAGTCACACTTTATGCCCCTGCGCCACGACTGACGTCATTTGATTTACTTCCCATGTACATATAATGTGTAATTATATAACACACAGGTGGCAGGCGGCGGCGCTCAACGCAGTCCGTCAGCCCTCGCGCTGGCGCGAAAGCATCCTCTCGTTATGGAGACCAAACTCAAGATCATTGAAATATTACAAGTGAGCCAATTAATCATAACATATAACATACATCACATGTAAAGCCCCGTAGAAAGTTGTCTTATGGTTAAGATTGATCTTTACAATGTCGTAATATGAAATATGTTTGGAGACTATTTCTATAAAGTTGTGAATATTTTTTTACATGACTTCACTGGGAGGCAGGCAGTTCTCTCTGCAGTTTGTTCACCAACTCAAATTTGTTTCACTCTTTGTACTGATCAATAAAAAACCTATTATTCTATTGTGTTTTAAATATTTTTCTTATTATTTTATTGTGTTTGCTTCATAGTAATTCTTGTTTTCACATACAAAACTTTTTATGTTAAAATAACTTGTTTAACATAGCAATAAAATCAAATTACTACACTACTCGTACGGTTGACCTAGGTTGGGCGAAGCGATTAATGTGGGCACACAATTTTTACGAGTGTAGTGGGCGCTTTACGCTATTACAAGCATTTTTAAACCATGAAAATAAGAGAATCGTCAAGTTACATAAAAATGTCAGTCCTACAGGAAGCTAATACCGTTGAGGAATGCATTTTTCTCATCCAACAAAATACGAATTCTAAAAATATATTATTTTTAATCCACACAAGCACAAGAGCGGCCGTGTTTTAAATGTTATTTAGTCTTTTAATTAAGTTTAAAATATTTTTTTCAGTTCATACTAGACGTCCGACTGGACTACCGAATAAGCTGCCTTCTTTCTATATTTAAGAAGGAGTTTGAGCAATCGGACAAGGCTGATAACATGGGACGAGCTGAAGTGGAAGCCATCGGCCTCCAGGCTGAAGGCATATTTAGTTGTCGGTAAGATTTGTAAGAATATAGATGAAGTTCCTAATAATAATTGTAAAATAATCATTCATTTTTGAAGTGTGATTCCACAATAAAGATAGAACAATATTTTTTTTAGAAAACGTATAAAAATGAGAATGTAGCACCCGTGTCTTTTGGAAACTGTTATGAGCGCTATATTTAGTTCATTTACTTATTTAGTCATTCACCAAACTTTAAAGGAATAATTTCTTATGTAGTTTTCAATATCTATAATAATTATGTCCTTTATCTGTTCTAATAAATAATTGTCTAAGCATGACCATAGGATAGTTTTTAATGTATTTAATGTAGAATTACTATTTACCTAATATAGCACTTTTAGATAGTGATATTTAATTAAAATTTCAAGTAATTTTTATTGTTTACACACATTTATTTAGGATTCCGTTAAAATTTTGTAATTCATTTTCACAATTTTGTAATTTATTTTAACTGAATATTTTATCGTTTCACATTTAATTATTCAATTGTTAGAATTCTTTTAGCAATGGTGAAGGACTTATAAAGAATACTTATACCTATTTTATATATTTCATTTGTTTATGAAAAAAAACATACTAATTTAAATATTATTAAAGTATACTTTAAATTTATGTTATAACATTATTGTAAAGTTAATACGGGTTCTGGGATACTAAAAAAATAACTTTAATTGTAGTGTTGTCTTATTAATATTATTGTTACTAACATAATCTTATGGTACGGTAGAAGGGTTAATTTTATATTTATTACTTTTCTTACATTAATTACTTAATAATTTAATTTGTTCTAGCTTTTATCCAGTTTCTTCAACTTCTTCTTGATCAACACAGTTAATTTTATTGTTGATTTGGTATAAGAGTAATACAAAACAAATAATTATTTGAATTTTTTTTGTATATTATTGTACTACAAATTCTTTTCAAACTATTTTTTTTAAATAATAACTTAAAATATAACTTATTAATTTCTTTGAAATATTTAACTGTGTTGATAATAACATTAATATAATAAATATTATTTCAGAGCAATACAAACTGTGCCTGACAGCTGTCTTCCAAAAAATGTAGATTTGTTAGTAAGATATACATAAATGCATGGTGTTAGCATGGATTACTAAAACAACGCCTAACCCTAACTCGTTAACAATTGATGCTTTAAATCTTTAAATAAAAAGCCTTTCTTTTGCCGTGTTAAATGTTTTCATTTCAAAAAATATGTGTGTAGAAATGAGTTTTATTATTTGAACTAACTATACTATAGGTTGTCAGACTGTATTAACCAATGTTGTGGCTTCCAGCCAGGGCTCCTAAAACGAAATATGGAAATAATATACAGGAAATTTGAGGTTAAAATAGATTAAAAACTCACTTATTTAAAAGTTTTACATGAGAATATTTTTTCTGGCAACAAATTCAGCTTTGTATAGACCTGTGTCGTGTTGTGTGTGTTGTATGATTAATTTAAAACGAAACATCCGTGTTCATTGTAATATTATAAATAAAGAAATCCCCCAAAAATCCAGGCCTGCAAAACAACCTGTATAATATACAAATATTTATATATATGCATGCATCTAAATGCTTCTTGGGCTTATGTCTTGACATCGTTCCCATTTTTCGGGGGTCGCCTATTAATCGGATGTCAGCGTATCTGTTCATAACAGTGAACATACACAAAGATTTTAAATTATTACCAGTAAAGGAATTCATTATTATTAATTATTATACGACTTAAATATTATTTTCAACGATTCTCACATCAGTGCAGTATTATAAATTATCAAAAGACTGTTGTGGTCTATGCTCAGGCTTTTAGGGACTGCATTTTTAAAATTTAATTTCAACTTACTAATATTTTAGTTAGCGGGGAGATCACCAGTGTCGACTTCGACATCGATAATTGTGAGATCCAATATTATTTTTTCCTCGTGTAGACGGCTGGCGAAACGAAATTGAATTTCGCAATTGTTTGTAGTGGCCGATAAAAAATTGTCAACATTTCCAACAAATGGGGAATAGTTTCGTATAAAAGATCTGTTACTAGAACATCTGATTAATATTAATCCCCCTACACGCGACAAGTGGGAACGAAATGTTAGCTTTTACACTAACTCGGTTGACCACTCGTGGCCACCCTGTAGCTAGCTGTGAATTAATTTTAAGATTTTTCGTACTGCTTATTAGTTTCTTCCCGAGTAAACAATGCGAAAAAAATCTGAAAAACTCAAACTACAATCAAACTACAATCGTGCTATTAACAATAAGATTCAATTTACAGGGACGGTCTAGATTTAGACGAGTGTGGAGGCAGAATGGTCCTGCGCGTGCTGTTGCAGCTGTGCTCGCAGGGCGCGTCCGCGTCGCTGGTGTCGGGCGCGCTGGCGCTCCTTTTCAGACACTTTAGTCAGAGACAGGAGGTTTTGGCGGCTTTTAAACAGGTATTGTTTGTTTTTTGTTGTGTTGATATGTATTTAAGTAAAGTTGGATATGTTAATTAGCTTAAAGTCACATTGGACGTGTGCACCTATATATTATCAACTTAAAGTTTAAATAGTATTTGTGATACGACTGTTGTGATTAATACAACGTATTACCAAATGTATAAGCTTATCGTCTTCATGGTTTGTCTGAACATTTATATTAAAACATAGATTTAGACTCGTATCACAATCTGGTACATAAGATTTTTAAAAATAAATTAAAAAGTTATATTTTTTTTTTACAGGTACAACTGCTAGTGTCCGACGCTGACGTAGAATCATACAAACAAATAAAGGCCGATTTGGACGTTTTACGACAAAGTGTGGAGAAATCTGAGTTGTGGGTATTTAATAAGGGTCGAGCCGGCGCCTTAGACGATCATAACGGTAAATCCTACGAATATTATAAATTTAAAACTGTATATATTAAGTGTATACAGCAAAATAGTTTATACGTCAGAATAACATATACAATTAGAGACAGGCTACAATTTAGATAAAGATATTTTATTACAATTTAGATGTTTAATATAATAATAGGTATATTTTACCGGCTTTATACAGTGTGAGAAGATGTGAGGTGTAAAGTACTGTCTCACCTTGGAGAGGATGCCAGTTATAGGCTTTTGCGTTTGCGGTTACGAGCTTCTGCCCAAGTTAGATAAGTTTACATTCAGACGCGAACCAAGGGCGGCCTTTGCTTGACAGAGGCACGTAGGAAAATGGAATATAATTCTCCGTACCCACGCGTAGCACATCTGTTACAGCTTCCGCACAAATTGAGGGGTCATTTGAAGAAAAACCTTTGCCAGGGATAAGATGCAAGAAAGGACCGCATTTCATGTCATTTTGCTGACTTGTATCGCCATACTCGCTGATTTCCTATAGAACTATTCCTAAATAACTCAATATATTGAACTGCATATTCATAAATATACCCTTGTTTCAAAATTGAGCCCCAATAAATTATAACATTACGTAATTAATTTGCTTACAATATATAATTATAATTTATTTTATATTCTATCCAGATTTAAAAGGTACAGTGGGTCCAGGCGGGGCAGTTTTAGAACGTAACTCCTCCTTGGACAACGTATTAGACACCTCAAGGACCGCTAAATACGATCATATGAATGAATATAAGAAAATTAAAGAGGTAAACTTACAGATAATTTGTTTCATTTATTTTTTATCTAACAATTAAACGATTTTACGAATATATTTTTTAATTGGATGACATTAATAATTATTAATGCTTATAATAATGTTATTGACTCAACATGGCTAAACCAACTATATTGGTATGGAACTCAGTCAGCAGAGAAACTAAATATTTTTATATAATAAAAATACAATAGAATAAGTTCGTATCTCATAAAGACGGTGATTTCTTCTCTCAATGTGCATTATGCGAGAGTTAAAAAGGTCGTCTAAGTGCAGGCATAGCGAGTGAATGCAAACGAAACGGTTGTGGTTCGATTCCCACTAGGAAAAACGAATTATTCAATAATTTTCATGTCCTCGCTCTGGTAACAAGACAAAGCGCGGCTCTGATTCGATGTCTTTAAAATTAGACGGTGTGTGAAGAACAGAGTGTTGCAACAATGTGTTATCTCTGCCTTCCCCATCATAAAGTATATGCTAATAAATTATTCCTTAAACAGATTCTGCAACGTATGATAAAATACTGCACTCAAGGCAACAATGGCGCAGGCGAAGCCGGTGAACCCTCGCGCCCGCGGAGGCACGAACAACGCTTACTGAGGAACATTGGAGTACATAATATTATATTGGACTTGCTACAGGTGTGTTAGACCTTATAGAAATGGTATAGTACTCGTATACGGACAGTATTGAAATTGTAGTTGAAATAAGATTATTGATAGTTTTTATTATTTCATAAGAAGAGAAAATTTTTTTTCAAATTTGGATGCTATAAAATTTGGTTACCATACTAGAAACATACTAACTACTGCCTAAAATACTTTGGTATCCCATATCTAATCACCAGATACAAAGTATTTTACATTATCTTCACTTAAAAAAACAACTTTTTTTTCAAACATACTTTTTTTATATTATAAACTAATTGATATTTTTATTCTCTCTAATTAATATAACTAATTCTGCAGGTACCCCACGACGAAGATGACGCAGCAATGGACGAACTATTGGCACTAGCGCACGAGTTCCTACAGCACTTCTGTCACGGAAACCAACAGAACCAAGCTATATTGCATAAACATTTGGACCTATTTCTTAATGCTGGGGTAGGTTTATTTTATTATATTTATTTAATACTAGCCTTTGCTTGCTATCGCCTCCATAGTTAAATAGACATAATTACTCGTTTTATATAAACATTACGTATTCGGAACACGGGAGGTAACATTAACTTTAACAGTTGTACTACTCTACAAAAAAAGTTTTCATCAATTTATACTATTAGGACTCGAGATTAGCGCGTGACTACTTAGAATGTGTCATACACAACTATTAGTTATTTCTATTTGACAACTGGAGTGAAGTCGCAGGTAAAAGTTAATATATTATTAAAAAATGACTTTTGAAGAATTATTATTTTTTTAATCAACACATTTATCACACAGATCCGCGAAGCCCAGACAGTATGTGCAATTTTCTCAGAAAACGCATCACTCTGTGCACACGAGGGTAATGAAAAAGTAGCAGCGCACTTCGTACATTGTATAGAGTCGAGGGGCCGAAGACCCGCGTATTTACGATTTTTAAGGACAATAGTACGAGCTGGAGGACATCATATAAGACGGAGTCAGGACTTAGTCATGCAGGAGGTTGGTGCTTGTACAAGAATTCCGTTTTAAACTCCTTATGCTCATTTTTTTTTAATTATTAGAGTAATTTTGATTGATTTAGTCTTCCTATAAGTCATATAAGTTAAGTATATACGTATACAGGTAGTAAAAATCAATAATTATAACAGCGAAGTGGGACACAATCTGGCTGTAAAAGCGATGGTTGGGTGTTTGATTACTACTTGAGATTATTTTCATATTACCGTATTCAAGTTATTTACCGTAGTCATTAGTAGTATTTTATTTATACATTACCTCGAGTGGGAATCGAACCCACTACCTGTTGCGTTTATAGTCACACTTGTGCGCCACGATTAGCCTATTAGTTCGTTTTTTTCTTAATTTAAATATATTTTATTGTATTTTATTTTAGATGGTGAACGCGGGAGAGGACGTGCTGGTCTTCTACAATGACAAAGTATCATTCAACTACTTTATCACGATGATGCGACAGTACAAAATAAGTGGGGAAATGCCTGAGGCTTTGACGTATGTTCCATAGTTTTTATTTTCATTATTACTATAACTTTTTTAAGTTAATATTTCTTATTTTGTGCATGGTATGTAAAAGATAGTAACAAGTTACCCTAGCATCTACTATCCGTGTATAGATAAAATATAATCCAATAATGAAATTTACAATTACATAATAGCAATATTCAAATTTCCAGCTACCACATAGATCTAGTCAAGCTGCTGACATGTTGTACTTTGGGCAAGAACGTGTATACAGAAATCAAATGTCACAGCTTATTGCCGTTGGATGATATCGTCGCCATGATTACACATCCTGATTGTATACCAGAGGTTTCTATGTTATTTATTAGATGGCTGTAAGCGATATTTGTGAATTCGATTTAAATTTTGGTTTTCCTAAATCTGTTGACAATATAAACAGGCAGTATCTAATATTGATGGAACGTAGAAAACTGAATTTGGCTAACCAACATTATGATGCAATTGCATTTTATGATATTAAATGTGACGAATATTTATTAGACAAAAAAAGAAATAATAATAAATTATTAAAGCTATTTTCCATTCCATCCAGGTAAAAGAAGCGTACGTAGGCTTCCTAAACCACTGCTACATCGACACGGAAGTGGAAATAAAGGAGATATACTCTAGCAACTATATGTGGGATCTGTTCGAGCGGTCCTTCTTACATGACATGCTTGCTATACTCCAGCCCGCGCATGGTGCTGGTATCCCTGGTAGGTATATTTTTTATCACGCATCACGATGCATGTGCATGATAGTCGTTGCTGAATGAACGGCTCAAAACAAACACTTTTATTCCTGTCTTAAATCTTACATCAGTGACAATACTAAGAAAATGGATTGTTTACTATATGGCAATTCCCGAGAAAGACCGTGAAGCTTGAAAAAAAATGAATATAAATTGTCCAATTTCATATTATAGGTTCGTCATCAGAAGAGCCAGCAAAAGGTTCTGGCACAAAGCAGGCGTGGGTCAACTACGTGACGGACGTGCTCGTACAAACTATATGCACGTTCTTCAATTCTCCGTTTAGAGAACAGAGCACTACTGTGCAGGTAAGGTTTATGCATCAATTTATTATGAAGTTGGTTCGTTTCATTAATTTATACACTACGGCCTATAAGTCGTACCGGCCTTGAAGTTAGATTTTCTAAACTATTACGCATTGTACTGGAAGGATAATAACATAAAATAAGAAATATTTTAAAATCATATCGCACAGCCACGACTCCTCGACCATACAGTTACGGTCTATCTTTATATGCATGTTAATTTAATATGACATGATATTGAATTACAGAGCCTAAATGATAACGTAAATGACGATACTGACGATAAGTTATCAGAATTAAATTTTTATTCATAAAACACTAACAACATACAAGACAGAATGATAAAAAAGACAATTAATCAATTATATTAACCGATTTACAGTAATTTTTGTAAATAATATTTATAGAAAATCATTATTTTTAATTGAGCCAAGGAACTAAAGCTAATTATGTATTTTATGTAAATATGATGTACATATATATATTATGTAAATATACATAAATATAATTAAATAAATAACATAATACGCAATAAGCTAGCTTTTTTATACTTGCAAGGTGAAGCAAGATGAGAGCACTAATGAAATACTAACATTAGTAATAACGATCGGACCGATGTGTCTACAAGAGGTACTTAATGTAAGCTAGCTCGTAGGCTAGAAAGCTACAAATATTTTTGGTTATTGTAAAGAATTAAGCAATTTTCGTATTCTGTAGAATCTTAGGTAAGTTTGCAATGTTTAGAAATATGTACCAATATTGATGACTTATTACGCTATGCACATTGGCAATGCTTACATGACGCTATTAAAATCAAATAGTAATACATTTTAAATACAATTCTAAGTCATTAACAACTTTAAAATTAAATAATTCGTACTAGTAAAACATGTGGATTATATCATATACCTTCATGAACATGCAACATTTTATTTATTTTAGACAAAAATCTTGTTACTTGTACCTACAAGTTTCTGCTGAATAATGAATGTGTCCTACCTAGGACACATTCATTATGAAATGAAACTATTTAACCGAATTAATCACGTATATATAGTATTATATATTTGTGGAAACCTGACGACGTTTCGAACACTTTGCTGTAGTCCGCGGTCACACGTGGTGATAGACTGACGTAACATTCGTCTGTCAGTTGACATAATTATTATAATTACATAACTACATCCAACGATTTCTTAATTGCCTCAGGGTAGGACAAATTTAATAACAATAATTAATAATTTAATTAATTGTAATTTAAATAATTGCATTGAGGCAGTACAGGGAAATTATTTTTAACTTAACTTTGTATCCCGTAGAGGAAGGTACAATGAAGGAATCATGGCTTTCATCAAGGTTTTCCATTTTTGCTTGATTTTTTTACACAAGCGTTACGCTTTGCCTTTTTACCAGAGTGAGATATTATGAAAATAATCAATTTCCCCTTTTTTCTTTTTTCCCCACATATACCAGGCATAGGCAGAAGGGGCCTGGGAACCTAATGTTAAGGCGGAGTGTCTTAGTCATTAAGACACTTTCTTTCTCAACTTTCCACGAAATCCTTGAGGCATTGTAGCTATATTGAGTTCCTGCGCTTTGCCCTGTTACCAAGGCGAGGAAATGAAAATTTTAAATATTTCTGTACCCCGTATAGGAATCAAACCTATATATAACCGTCGCTCTTACAGCCGCACGCTTGTGCCCCTACACCACCTTCAATTCCTCAAAAAATTAATATAAATATAAATAAATAAAACTATCTGTGATTCTTTTATCTGTTACATATTCGACGTAAATCCTAAAACAATAGAAGTGATAGAAACTAAGTTATGGGAATACATACTTTCCAAGAATGATAATTGCAGTATACGCGCGCATTATTACGCGTAATCAGTGCGGTTTCTCAATAAATTTCTTGTTGAATAAATAAGCAATAAATATTTTAGTTATGTGCTTATGGACTATGACTACTATACCTAAGTGCGACGGTTACGGGTTCGATTTCCATTTTTTTTTCCCCATAATATTTTTTTATCGCTCTGGTAAATAGATTTGCAGAAAACACTGTAAATCTTTTTTAGATTTATAATGTTTTACAGTATCGTCCAGAGGCTTATTATTTTTGCTAACTTTGCAGGAAGCTTAGATGGAAAGTGAGTAAAGGAGTATGTTGACACTAGCAGTAGGTAATTTCACAGGGGGAGACTTCCAGCTATATGCATGTATATGTTTCAAATTCATAGCTTTTCACTTCCAGTACCTAGCAAAAATTACAATTTCCATTTCATATAACACACTACCACAGTCCTGGGTTCAATTTCCACCAGACATTATAATCAGAAACACACAGTATGCGTTCCTTACATATCTATTTCAACATATCCTATCTCAAATAAGAATCCCTACAAACTAATTGCACGGTCTCAGGCGAGGCGCAACAACGTATGAAATATTTGAGCGATGAGATTTATATTGATAAAGGCGTGCTATGTTAATTTGCGTGCGTATTCTTTGATTATAGTACGTTTGTTAGACGCATGCGCATGTTTGCATGGTTAATGCAGTAAATTTTCTTTCTTTTTTTTAGTTTCACGCTGTATCACGCATATAGCAGGATAGGAAGAAACCTCCGTTTCCCATTTTCCGCCCAATTCTGGAGGCATTGCGTGTTGTGTGGCGGATTTCAACGTCGCGGTATGCTTCATTATCTTCGCTCTGGAAGAAATGAAAATATAAAATATTTAATTTCCTCGAGTGGGAATCGATCCTACAACCTGTCGCGTTTACGGACTCA
>FAPP01031066.1:884-11657 GCA_001485965.1 Heliconius ismenius | reverse complement strand
TTTTTTTTTTAAAAAACAAAGTTTCAACATCCATCCTACTTTTATAATTGTTTTGCGAAATTGGGCGGGGAGTGGGAAGCGGAGTGTCTTAATACCACAATTTTCTTTGCCTATGCGGGAAAAGCCTGAAGTATTTAATAGAAAAATTAAAAAAATATAATATAATAATATATATTTCATAATAAGATTTGTTTTTAAAATTTTATTTGTAGGTGGTGCCGTCCTCACACTGGCTTATTCTCCAGAAAACAACGAATCTGGTGGAATACAATTAATAGGAAATACATTACCCGAAGGTCAGAATCTATATAAATGTATAATACTATTTAATAATAAGCTAAAAGAACCTCATGGCGCAGCGTGACAGCATCTGACTGTAACGATTGTGGGTTTGATCCTACTTAGGGGATTAAAGTAAATTCATTCCTTTTTTCTGATGAGAAGATACAGTGAGACACACATGGTACACATTGAGTTCCATTCAGTGGAAAGTGGTGTGTGGTGTGTGTTAACACACAATTTAAAACCAGCGTGCCTCTAAACACGAAGGTTGTGAGTTCGATAATAATAATAATAATCCAAAATTGTTACTATTTTAATTTCCTCGCTCTGTTAGTATATATAGGCAAAATGTGGCATTGCGTTGATTGAGTATCAAGAATTCTTAAAAAATGGAGAACAGATGTGCCTCAATGTGAAGAGGGTGTCTTAAACACTAGGTTCCCAGGTTGTCTCTGTCCACCCCGCTATGTGCGGGATACAGCGTGTACCTTATAAAATTGAAATTAAATCCTGATTTTTTTCTCATTCATTACAAAAAAGATAATAATAATCATATGATTCAATATGTCCAGGTACATTCAGGATGAGATCAGGTGAATAAACAGTATAGTAGCCGGGTTCTAACAACTTGTGGTTATCATTTTTCACCTGTCAATAACTCATTGTATTTGCACTATTATAAAAAAAAAACGATTTAAATATTGTAACATTACTAGTGACTCACACGCGGCTTCGCCCGATTAAACTTATATTGTAGACACTAGACAAAATATTTACGTAATTTGTAGCCGTCTGATGTATAGGCTATGGTTACTATATAGTTTCATCCAAATCTGTTTAGTAGTTTTTGCGTTTAAATTGAACAAACATCCATTCTCACAAACTCACATTTGTAAATATTATTAGGATTAGTATAGATAGATAGATATGACTTATTGAAATTTAGTGACAGTTACTATAAAGTATTAACGACACAAAACATTGATTTCTTAGATTTTTTAAAAATGATAACTCAGCACTGATTCATTTAAATTTAGAGTTAGCACTCATATTCTCACTCACTTAAGTAAATAACTGAATGTAGCAAAATGTTTTCAACTATAGATAAAATACTATTTTCACTTCTCATCTAATCTGCCTACCCTGCTGTGTGCGGGAGCGTGAAGCTGATCTAATATAAATTGGATGTTGTTCACAATTTTATTTCATATAAACTATACTGTATTAAAATTCACAACTATTTAAAGTTTATTTATATTAATTAATTTTTTAAAAATATTTTATATTTAAATTTATTTGATATTTTTACAGGCTTACAAGTATTAGCGGCTATGCCACAAGAAATGCAACTCGTCCAATCTCAGCAGACTCAAGATAAAGAACAACAGAATATTCAACATCAGGTAATGTTATTTTAGTAATTTTTACCACTCACTTTTCAAATAATAAAAGTACATTAAAATAGGTTTATCGGTTGAGGTGTTACAATGCTACTGAAAGATATTTATATACAACGTCACATAGAGAGACACGTTAAACTTACAACTCCCCTTTGATAGAATATTCTGAATTGTATTTTGAAATAGCGATCGGCTGGCGGCTTCGCCCGCTTTAACTGTATAATTATTTATTTACTAGTCTATACAATTACTTTTGTGTTTTAATAACTATATAATTTTAAATACAATATCCGTACATTGAAAATTTAAGTGCCAGCCAATTTAATAAAATAGTTATTTTATGGTAATTTCGTTGTAATAAAATATAAAGTATTCTTCTCTTATTCATATAACTTTATTTATGAAGCTATTGAAATAAAACAAACACAATGTTAAGGAAAGATTACTTAAATTGCTTAAGTCAAACAGACCCAATCATTGTTTTGGGTTCCTTTATATTCATAAATATCCCAAATATAAACTTTTCTTATGTATCTTCCATGTACAGACAGTGATCACTTATAATTTTATTATATGTATATATAGATTTGAATAAATTTAAATATTTTAATTTTCTACAGGTATTCATAACGTCAAACAATCAAATAGTCATCAATGGTCCCGAAACTAAAACGCTGAACAACAACACGAGCGCCAACAACAACAATGAAATAACAGATATTATTATTAAAGAAGAGTGCGACGAGAATATTGACGATGTAAGTTCTATTTTTTTAGCTTCACGGTTTATCCCGCATATAGACACTCCATTCCCGAGTGCTCAACGCTGTACTTTGTCATCGTCTCCGAGTGGAAATCGAATCCACAATCTTATCACTTAATACAATAATTGTGTAAAAGATCATTTGTAATGTACGAATTGCTTCTTAAATAGAAGGAAATAGGATTTCCTTTAGGTATACCAACAACTCGCTTACGGTACTTTTTTATTTACGAACCAATTGAAATAATGTTAAAGGCAGATTACCAAAATATAATAGTGAAAACTGCATATAAATTGTTTCTGATATTAGAATGCACAAACAGGTAAGCAGATAACATTTTTTAAGTTAATTGTGTAGAGTTGTATTACTTAATATACCTATGTCCCCCAATAATAGTTTTTTTTCATATAAATCTTCCATGTACAGACGGCGATGTATTACAGATTTATTATACATATTAATATAGATTTTTTTCCATATTTTAAAGGAGAGCTCACAAGGCACAGACGCGGACGCGGGCGACAGCGTACCGTGGCAGCTGACTAACCCCTCGCCAGACCTTGTTAAGTACCTGAACACATTGCCTCCACAGGTATTATAAAACAAATGTTTATATTAAATATTTTTTATCTATATTAATGTTAACAAGTTAAAGAGTTTGTTTAGTTGGATGCTAAAATCTCAGAAACGGTGTTGGTTTACGCCACCTAACATTTAGTTGCTCCGAAATAGACCAAGTACCAAGTGAAATGTCACAACATCAGAAATATTAAATTCTTTCTATCATGAAAACGCATAAAGTTTTTTTTATAAAAAAGTTATTAGTCGTTTTATAAAATACAATTTTAGTATACATATTTATTCTTCGCATTTACGGCGCAGTTGCAAAGCATCTAACTGTAAACTCGAGAGTTGCGTGTTCGTTTCACATTTGGGGAATGAAATATTTTCATTTCCTACCTCTGATGATAAGACAGCGCGCCGTTGAGTTCCAGACGATACGTGTAGGATGGAATGTCTTAACCTTGGGCCTGTCTACTCTGATATATGCGGTATTATATTTTTTATTTTTTTTAGCAAACACAAGCGTTGCCAGTGTCTCTACAACAGTTCTTAAGACTCAACCCGACTGAGGTGAAGAAAGTGGAAACGGTGGAAGTGGAAATGATGACGGAGGAGGATAAGAAGGAAGACATCACGGAGGCTGTGTTAGACGAAGGTCATTTGAATATAAATATATATAAATATGTTATTTAGTACCTTTGTTGATTACGTTGTTTTTAACATTTTAAAGCATTATTCCACTCTTAAGAAAAAATAATGCTTGGAATATGTGTAAAAAAGTTTAAGCAGCGAAGTGTGAACCGGCACATCCTGGAAACCACAACAAATGAAATATTTTCACGTTTGTACCATCAGCGGTTACGGTTGTACCTGCGTCTTACCTCAGCTAATTAGTATATAAATATATAGATTATTATTTCCTTGCTCTGAAAACAAGACAAATCACAGCGTTGAGTTGCGCCAATCAACGCGCAATGTCTCGAAAATTCGGCGATAAGTAGGAAACTGAGTATCTAATGATAGTAGGTGCCCTCTGCCTACTATGCTACATGCGGGATACAGCGTGAAGATAAACAAAGTAATTTGACTATAATTCAAGTTACGTTTTAGATGGCACTCTACACATACAGAACAAAAAGAAGAAGAAATACAAGAAGAAACCTCCCAAACCAGCCAGACCGAAGCCCGGGCAAGTTATTATAGCGACAGCAGCTGACGGCACACCCATCTATTGTTGTCCGGAGTGCAGCATGGCTTACCCTGACAAGACCCAGTTGGAGATGCATCTGTCTGTTCACAAGATTGAGAGGAGATTTATATGTGGGATTTGTGGAGCTGGGTTAGTTTTTATTATACAAATTATATAGAAATGTTTTAACATTTTGAAATATGCAATTATGCAATGAAAGCTATGACTAATAAATTACTGTAACTATAAAAATTGTATGATAAAAAAGTGAAAATATGAATATAAAATTGAAATTTAATATTCATTTAATGCAAAATTTTCATTGTTGTCTGTGACATTTGTCACATAACAAAATTATATCTAAAATGGATATCGTATTTTGGGTAATAGTTTGTGTATTATTTAACCAAGAAAAAGGTTTAAGGTAAAATTGTGATATTTAAATATTAAAGTCTTAAGAAAAGTGGGGAAGGCAGTGTTTTATCACTAGGTTTCCTCGGAATGCAACGGAGAGTGTGCGGAATACAACGTGAAGCTGATTTAATTTTTAAATTTTAAATTTACAATTTTTTACAGTTTAAAACGCAAAGAGCATTTAGAGCGGCACAAGCTGGGCCACAATCCGGAGCGGCCGTACGTGTGCGGCGCGTGTGGCAAAGGCTTTAAGCGGCGGGAGCATCTTAACTTACATGCCGTTATACATTCTGGTGTCAAGACTGAACTTTGTGGGCAGTGTGGGAAAGGTACGCATCGTGGTTAGGCTTTCTCAATTTTTGTTCACCCGGGAAGGAAATAATCACAAGTGAAAAATCAAAAATAAATCATAAAATCTGTAGATGTAAATCTAAAATTAAACGAATTTGAGAACGTCACGACGCAGCGGCATGGCGACATTTAACAGCTAAGGCGATGGTTGGGGGTTCAATTACCATTCCAGGGAAAAAAAAGACAAAGCACGGTATTGAAATCTGCTATGCAATGTCTCAAACATTAAGCCGACAATGAAGAGTGTCACCACTAGATTACCCACTCTCTTATATCTGCGAGATAGAGCGTACAGCTAAATAACATATTTTTTCCAGGTTTCTACCGTAAAGACCATCTACGCAAGCACACGCGCTCACACGAAACTAAACGAGCGCGAGACGAGGCTAATACTGATGTGACTGAGAAGCAGCCTCCCAACACTTCTCAGACCACCAGCACGCAGCACAACACTATCATGCCCGAGATAACTATACATGTTAGTGTATTGAAGTTTAAATTATTTTTTTGCAATCAAGTTTCTATATACAGCTAAAAAAATAAAATTTGCTGTCTAAAAGAAATGTTTATAATCTGTAATTTCCTAACACAGGTCCCAACCAGCTCCAACATGGCGGTCCCAGTCCAAATCAATATACCGCAGCATGTGATGACGTCACTGGCACAGGCCCAAGTGCAGACACAGACGCAGGTGCAACAAGAGCACACGCTAGACGCTTTACTCGCACATCACTCGTGACAGAGTGGATGATTGGAGAATGGTAATATATGTTTCATTAACTCATAGAAGTATTAATAAGCTGGGCCCAGCGGTCCTGATGATGACGTCACTAGTATAGGCAAAAGCTGGAGTACAGACACAGTTTGATGTGTTATTCTACCTAATATGAATACTATATTTTGTAAGAATATTTACCACTTGTGACAATGTGGTAATTATATATTTTGGTCCCAATCCATAAATATAAATATATAACAACGAAATAGTAAAAAAACTATTCATATATTTTTAAAATTATTTTTGTTTTATTTACAGATGTGATTAATCAGCCGACGGATGTCGTCGCCATGCCACTCCAAAATGCAGGAATCACGTTTATTATGTGAACGATTGGAATGTACTTATTGGTGACTATCATTGTAAAAAAAACGTTATTTTTTCATATATACATTTTTTTATCGGTAGCTCTGTATTGTCTATTGACATATAGCAACACCTTCAATGCTAATAATAATATCCACAAAATCGTTAAAGAAATAGAAATAACACTTATATTAATATTTTGGAAATTATTGCTTAAATTTTGACAATATAGTTATGTTTCGAAATATTAGATATTTGTGTTATTTTTTCATTATTAAATAGAAGTGGTATATTATTTTATTTATATTTAATATAACTTTTTTAAACATTTTTTATAAACAATTATGTCTGTCTAAGTATTATTATTCTGGTAGGACCTCTAAGTACTTAAATAATTATATTTAACAACTTTGTAAATATTAAATACGTAATTATAAAAAAAGCCTGAGATGTGTGCACGACAAAATCAAACATTTTAATCAAAATATTTTTTAGACCTTTTCTTTACTGTAAATATTTTTTTCTATATCGAATTATTAATAGGAATATAAATAGTTTAAATGTCTAATTCGTACCAGTGAATGAGTTATGTCATGTAAATATTTGATTTGAAGGATTTAGCTTACTAAAATACTGCTACAGTCCACTTTTTCCATACATTACATTTTAAAATATCTTTGAAACCCGTTTCTAAAACTTTTTAAATTAATTATATTCAAACTTTAAGGTCTTTCTGAATGAAAAGTATGTCATATTGCTTGGTTAAAACCACTTTAACAATGCCTTAGGCTTTCTGATTTAAGTAATAAACAAATTGCTTTTCTATTTATTATATGTATTTGTTTAGATTAAACTTTTCTTTAGTAGGTATATATCTTAAGTAATTCCGTGTTGAGAAGACGGGTGATATTTTCTTGACGAGTTTTGTTGTTAAATGAAAACAAAAAAAACTAGCTATCTTTTAATATCATAATATTTTGTCATATTATAAAAATTATAGTTAATCTTCCTCTAACCTCTTAGTTCTTCTTCAATCTTTACAGAATATAAGAAGGAGTTATTTTTGTAATCATACAATTTAAAAGTTTTAGATGAATATGGAATTTTAATGAAAAAAAAATCATATATAGTTATTCATAGTTTTATATATCTGTGTGATAGTAGAGAATGTAGAGGAAAACGGAATTACTGATAGTAAATAATATTATTTGCAAAGTCTATATTTCATGTAAAGTTCACACACACAACACATTTTTTTTCATTATTAGATATGTTAAAACCATATATCGTCGAATTTCATGGTTTGTAAAGATCTGTTTAGTTAAGTCTATAGGTTATTACAGATTTCTTGTAAATTTCTTCCCTTTCGCGCAATTTTTTTATATGTGTAATTTTTAATATTCCAAGTGAAATTTAATCTAAAAGGAGAATACAATGTCAGTTTTTGTTCAAATATTTGTATATGTATTATATAGTCTGGCAATTTTGGCGTTTCTTGAAGATTAGTCATCTATAAAATTTTAGGAAAACAAAAATCTTTTCTCATCATAACTCTTTGTACTTTCACCAAACGAAATCATTTTAAATACAATCAAAAAATGTGAACTGTATGCAGAAATTATAATATACAAAAATGTTGAATGTAGCAGAATTTGGGTTTGCACATAAATAAAAGTATTATTTCTCGCTTAATGTTCATTTTTTATAATATTTATGCAGTAGTTGAAATTGTCTTACAAGAATAATAATTATGAGATGTGAATATAATTATAGTTTAATCAGCTTTGATGTTTGTGTGCTTATCACAAAGTACAAGTTCAAATCCTGCTAAATTCGTAAGTTTTATACAAATTAAAAACCAATTATTTAAACATTTTAAAGGGTTTGTAAACTTCACAAAAGACTTCAATTTGACCATATTATACAGATTTTTTATAATTTGCTTGTGGAAATGTAATTTTATATAGATTTCAGTTATATCGTAAATAAAGCAATTCACAATTAGAGATATTAAGAAGAAAGAAATTAATATTCTTTATTTTCATGTTTGTTTTAAGTGCATTGAGTTCTGCTCTCTGTTGTTCCGCCATTCTTGACGCGATGTTTTGAAAATTTGGCAGTGCGTGGGGAACGGAGTGTCTTACCACCAGGTTTCCTTTGCCTAGCCTGATATTTGCGGGATACAGCGTGCAGCTATACAAAAACAAAGTGTTTGTTTTAACATTTATTAGCATAAGGGAGTTAAATGACAAATCATTGCTTCAGCATCACATCACAGGACATTACACGTCAGCTTTAATATAGGTGTAAATTTTTTTTCGAATTATATTTTTGTACTTAGATATAAGTTGTAGGGCATCCATTGTTTCATTCGTTGCATTGTTATAAAAATATTTCATTCGAACAAGTGAAGGTGCTCTAAAATATCGCGTTTGCTACGTTTTTTTTAAGAAATTTTGTAGATAAGTTGTACATTTGAACTGTAATTTTCTCTAGATATTAGTTTTATTTCGCCGTTTTCTTTTATAATTTTAAACATATTTTCATAACTCGTTTTCATAATTCGTATGTAGTTGTGAAATATTTCGATTGTTTCCAACGTTTCAATTATTAAAGTTAACCGTTTAAGATTATTTTTATACATTACCTTTTAACGTAGTTTCAAGTATTATAAAATTAAGGCATAATTAAATAGGCAATAAATTCTTCTGATGTTTAGAAGTAATTTTTGTATGAAAACTTTTATTTATTAATAATGAGATTAAAAAATAAAGTCGCTGATTTCTTACAAAAGTGGTTTTTCTTTATTTTCATTTCTTTCAAATAATAATAATATAGTAAGAATAGTTTTTACTTGTCCATTTGTTTTGTGATAAACAAAAATCGTCACTATAACAATAAATGTTTGCTTTTCTCTCTAGATTAAAAAAGATTAAAAAAAATATATTAAAAAATCCCTTTGTCCTAAGGAAAAGTTTTAAGAAAACAACTATTGTTTCAAATTTATTCAATTTTCCAGAGCACAGAAATCCGTAACGCTGTATATGAAAGCAAATGGTATTACACCAACACTAAGGCAGCTAAGAGTTTACTCATCATACAAACAACGTATATTATAATGTTAAAATATACAGTGTTTTTGTCATCACCACTTTAAATAAAACTACTGTTTAAAAGCGTAATACAACTAAAACAAAAAGAGATTTTGATTGATTGATTTTTTCAAACAAAATAATTACTAAAATTATCTAAAATATCTATACAAAAAATATATTAAAAAATCCCTTTGTCCTAAGGAAAAGTTTTAAGAAAACAACAATTTTTGAATGTATTATTCGTTTATTTTAATTATATATATTCCTTAGAATAATACAAACTGTAAACACCTTACATATTTTAATCTTCATTGTATATAGTTTTTAATAAGGCAAAATAGGACCAGGCACTACTTAAAATCTGAAAATATTAAAATTAAATTAATTTCTTCTTGCCTTACGATAATCTGTCCTTTTTGAATTTTAAAATGAGAGACCAAAGTAGAGTTTGCCTACAAGTAATACTATTAGGCACGAAAATCGGTTACATAAAAAAAAAATTATTTAAAGCGAAGCTTATTAAATCTTTTAGTAATTTTTTTTAGCTCCACGCCGTATCCCGCTTATAGCAGGGCAGAAGGAACCTAGTGTTAATATACTTCATTCACCACTTCCCTAAGAATTTTTAAGGCATTGCAGTTTGAATAGCGGAACTTAACGCAACTTTTACCTTAGCACTATAGCGAGGAAATAAAAATATTAATAAATAAAAATCGATTTCCTCGATTGCAGATTGAACCCGGAACCGTCGTGCTACAGTCACACGCTTGCGCCCCGGCGCCACGACCAGCCTCATTCTAACCTTTTAGTTATATCAATTTATAACTATAAGTTTATACATACGCTCATAAAAGCCTTTAGATTGACTTCAGAGAAACCGAAGGCAGTAAGCTTGCAAGGGTTGTCGGTTCTGAAACAATTTTAATCAAGAGTTAAAGTTTATTAAGGAGGTAGAAGAAACCTAGTGTTAAGACATTCCGATTTTTTTTTCATTTCATGATTTTTATCCATATTCTATTTATTTCTTACGTGTGACGCAGCTACGAATAGTTATCAAGAACGTAAACACTTAGTACGAGTACTACAAAAATACTACTAAGTAAATGTTGCCGATCTGCACTTTTAATTTACAAGATAGATAATTTCAGTAATTATTTTGTTTGAAAAAATCAATCAATCAAAATCTCTTTTCGTTTTAGTTGTATTAGGCTTTTAAACAGTAGTTTTATTTAAAGTGGTGATGACAAAAACACTGTATATTTTAACATTATAATATACCTTGTTTGTATGATGAGTAAACTCTTAGCTGCCTTAGTGTTGGTGTAATACCATTTGCTTTCATATACAGCGTTACGGACTTCTGTGCTCTGGAAAATTGAATAAATTTGAAATAATAGAAAATGGAATAAATTTGAATAATAGAAAATATACTGTGAAATAGAAGTTAATACTTACAGATTCCATCAATAAATCTCCGAAGAAGCACAGCGAAAATATTTGCAACAAGCTTGTAGATAGAAATACAACAAATATTGTAGTGAACGCTACATTATCTATTGTCTGGAAAACGTAATAGAAGTAATTAATACTAATATTATAAAATATTAATAACTTTTTATTTTTAACTTCA